>VYZW01042425.1:3262-40894 GCA_013401315.1 Balaeniceps rex | reverse complement strand
TCCTTTTTTCTTATTTACAAGTGCTCGGAGTGCTACTGGTTACATTGCTAAAGTTTTGCCTTTCCAAGCAGACAGCACGCTTTACTCTTTGACCCTTTTCTACCCTCCCGTCCTCAGCTCCAGTGCTATAGTATGACACTGGCTCCCCTTCTCAAAAGAAAGAGAGAGGAAAGTATTTTTCACTAAAATAATAGCTCCCCTTTTGGCAACAAACAAAGGAGAGAAAAAATACATCCAGAGAAACTGAACTCTTTAAAAGCGCTTTTTTGCTGTTTGATGACACAGGCATAAAGCCAAAATTCACCCATTGTACTTCATGTTCAAAATTTCTTCACACAGCTCTAAATTGCTGACAGCTCCTTAGCTACAACCATGCTACCGGGCGCCATTATAATAGTTCACCATACCGTTATGATGTGTCAATGTTTATGACCTGTATCCCAAAACTGGATGACACTCAAATCTGTTGACTGCCTCTAAATCACTTTTTTGGAAAAGACTTAAAGTACTGAGATTGCAACTAAAATTGCTATTGCTCAACTGGCCCCGTCTAATCTTTTTTTCATTAAAAACACAAAAAGGTTACAGAATCGTAAAGCCCATGAGGAACAAAACACAGGAAAATACTTATTGTTCTCATATAGAGGAACACATATAATACCCGCAGCTGTATGAAGGCCCAGAGGGCTTTTTTATTGGTGCGTGGATGAATTTTTTATTGCTACTGAATAAAGTGTTCTTGACATAAGTATTTGACCTCTGACACTAGCAAGATTCCCTCTTGGTGGCCATTAGAATATAAATCCTACTTCATGTCTTCTGACTTTAAATGATGCACTATCTGCAGGGGTTTTTTAGTGGGAATGAAGTCAGAGAAACAAGAGTAAGAAGGTGTTCTAGTGCCTGGAGATGGGCCAAAGTGGGCTGAGGTGATTTCACTTACCTTAGCCTTGAAAAACTTGAAGGCATGCTGAGCGGAGCAACCTGCTTCACAAGCAAGCAAGAAAAATAAGCAAAAGGGGGAAGGCAGGAAAAGCAAAGAAAGAGGTTGCTGACTACTTAGGGCTTGTAGGTCTTCAGTTAGCACAGCTGAGTAATGTCTGTTTCTATAGTCAGGCAACAAAGAGAATAATGTGCTTAGCCTTAGGTGATTACCTTTCCTTCATCAGCCCAAGCCTACCTATTTGCATAGAACTAAGCACAGCTAGTGGTCCATTTTGAAGGAAGGATCAACCTGCTTTTATTTTTAGTGTGGATGCCCTCCGAGGATTTCAGTAGTCACATTAAACTTCAGTTGACTGATAAACGTGAAAGTTAGGCTCTCTTTTATCCTAGAGTAAGCCTTTATTGATTTCGTTTCTTCATACATTATTTTGTAAACTTAGTATCTCTGTTCAGCTCATATTAGCTTCTGAGGACTTTTAATTAAATCAGGTAACCGATCAGATTAAAAGTTATTTGTACCAGTTTTGCTGCACATTTTTCAAAAAAATTTCCTATAGGTACTGTCTTAGCAGAAAATTTTCTTCTGATATTTTTCTGAGTCCTTCTTGTGTCTTCTCCCCCACACCTCTACTTCTCTGACACTTTCCATTTCTTAGATCTGATTACATCTAAGACATCCCTCATCCTCCTTTACCTTCCCAGAGATGTCCTGTGATCCTGTGACCAATAAAGCAGAAAGCCAGGAAAAATACAGTATTATTGGCAACAGTGTGTTATCAGAACTTCAGTCCAAGCAGTTCTAACAAGTTCTGTGCCTTTCGTCCCATTTTTCAATTATAACAGTTGTTAAGTCACACCCCTCTGAGTTATTCTGGTAATAAATTACTTTGTCCATCTGGAAAGTCCCCGCTCCCTTCTGGGAAGCACTTCCAGCGGCTGTCAGGAGCCCGCACCCTGTTTATGAGATAGTCCCGCTGGACAGCAGAAAACACACACAGAGCATTGAGCCACCATTGTGACTCTTTCTGTACAAAATTCACACCAGTTTCAGTAGCATATTATACTAAAACTCCAGAGGAAAAGCCAGGCAAGGGGCAGAACTTGTACCTTTTTGCTGCCCTTCTGTTGAACAACGGGTAGGGGTACCTGCGCATCTGCTAATGGGCAGTGTCTAGGATTTCTTTGAGGAGGAAACTCCCTCACCCTCAGCCACCATATTTATGTCCAGTATTTGTGAAACAGCTCAAGTTAACAAGGCTTTCAAATGACTGCTCCACATGAGACCTCCAGCTTCTCAAATGAGTTGTTTGAAAAGGTAGTCAAAACTGGCTCCTGGTACTCCACTCCTTCACCAGGATATTTCCTTTCACCTTGGCTGTGTCAGGACTCAGACAGAAGGTGGAAGTGCTGACCCTCGGCATGCCTGCTCTGCAGGTAGAGCACTAAAGCCAAAATGGTCTTACAAGGATTTGCTTCTCTTCCTCCAAAAGCCTCCTCTAGTAACTCAGACACGTTGGTGAGTCCTATAGCATATCATAAGAAACAGGAATGGGGAGAAAATTATAAAGCTATGCAACCTCAAAAGTACCAAAGATACACTCTTGTTATCTACCACTTTTCCATTGAACAGAAAGTAGATATCGAGGTGCAAAAAAAAAAAAAGAAGCTGAAAGAGTGGGCACCACCTGGAAGAAGTACAGAAACCACTACTGTTCACATCAACTACAACTAGCAAATATCTCATTGGCCGTTGATAGAGATGGCACTGCAGGCAATATGAATGGATTCCTGTGGTTGCACAGTGTGAGACTCACTTCAGAAAGACTTTAGGTATAGGGAATCTACTTCCTCAGGCATTAAGAATAAAGCTAGCTTATTTTGCTGGAATTAAATATTGAATGCAAAATTAAAATATTTTCTTTATAAATACCATATTTGCACCTAACCTACAAATACAGGACAAATGATTCTGAGGACAGGCAAATGCCATCTACTCAGCGAATTACAACGTGGAAACAGCAGAAAGACTGAGCAAGTCTGACCCCGTCCAAAAGAAACAGCCATTTTCAGGGGATTTCTAACTTTAGCAGAGAACACCGCAGGCTTCTAAAATAGCTACAGGGATGTATATGAAGAACAATACGCTATGTCATGGCTGGCTGGTGAGAACGAGACAGAGGAGGGCTTGCAGTGGAGCAAGTGACGAAGACGGATTGATTTGAGTGATGTTTAAATTCGGTTTATTATGGGGCTGCGGTTGACAATGTTGCAAGCTGCTCACCTCCCAGAGAGATAGGCATGTGGGCCATTCTTTGATTTCATAAATCATCCAGGAACATACCCAGAGCATTGACCTTTTATGGGGAGGGAGCTCAGGGCATTCAGCATAATTTAACACCGGCATGTCGGATGGTGTCCAGCACAGTTTAACACTCCTTAACCTCTGCCTCATTAGACATCTGTCCTGTCATTTATCTTTCTGTTTATTTTCCAAGTGATATATTATTGGTAATAACTAAGGAATGGGCACTGATGTTACTCTCCATGGAGCTGCCATTAGTCAGCTGGAAGTCAGGCCAGCATCACTCTGAAACTGGTACACAAAACAGCTTTTAAAGGATTTCAGATATTTTCTTTGCCAAGCAATTTCCTCCTGGCATGGGCAGCTAGCACCCCTATTATATGATCTTTTATTTACTTTTACTCTTTCCAGACCAGAATTTAGGAGTTTTTAATACCAGCAAGTATTATTACTGTTGGTAATAAGACCTGGATCATTCTTTTTGCAGCAGAAACTTCATCCTGTCTATGACAACCACGGCTAAACAAGAAGCCAGCAGAGAAAAGGCAGGGTATTCCATTCCAACCACATATATATACATACATGTACACAGACACAAATACACAGACACACACAAACACACATGCTCACACTCTTCCCTCCTGCCTACGTCATCACTATAATGGCAGATATTAAGACTCCTTTCTAAATACAAATATTTTATCACGTCTATAATTGGCTGAATAATGGAGGTTTCATTTATGCTGCCTTTCTTTATCAAGCAGGAACTACTTTTCCAATATTTGGTATATTGAGTTACATTCTGGAAAGGAAAAAAAAAGCAAAGAAAGCATGGGGCCACAGTGAGGGGAAAATGAAATATTACACATTTTTTCTGTGTTGTGTAACATATGTGTTGTGATATTGGATGGGAAGTAAATTCCAACAAAGATTCTTCCATGGTACATATGGTACTAAACATGAATTTGGATTTCTAGCAGATTATAAAGAAGGTACAAGTCCAGAAGGACATGTAAATTAAAAAAAGGCATTCCAGATCTGTTTATATTGTGGATATTTGTGAGTCAGCTCTATAATAGATGTAACACCTTGAGAAAATATCGGTCATGTTTTGTTTAACTGAATAACAATATTTTGCTTTTAAATCCATCATCACATGAAAGATATTGAAATTTTGAGCAATAACAAACAATTTTATATGAGCAATATTACCACTGAGACACAGATTGAAGTAGTTAAGGAACCCACTGGCTGACCTGAAATGTCCTCTAAACACACACACACATGCACACAGAAACCTTCAGCAAAACAAATCCTAAACAATATCAAATGTCCTGAGAAACTGCACGAGACAGGTATCCTTGAAATTTGGATTATGGGGATGAGAAAGCGCAAAGCAATGGGAGGCGAGCCTACTGCTGGATCGCATTGGTGGAGGCAGGCGAGCACGGCTGAGAAGGAATTCAATGGGTGGGAGGGAGTTCGCCGGTGTACCAGAAGCTTTACTTTCCAGATGTACTTTATTTATAAAGTGCTTAATCCTTTTAAAACTACCTACATCCCACACAGATTTGGCATTGCTTTATTGCTTAATTAATACCATCATCTCAGTTTTTGTCTAACACAATTGTTAGAGAAAAAAATTACATCTCTGCACATACAAATGCTGCCAGATCTAACATGACACTGTGGAAGAGATTTTGATTTCATAAACAAGACCTCTGCTCTTTGACTGCTTTGGTTCACACTCTGCAACTGGACATTTAGCTGTACTTTTCTGAAAGCTGAGATCACGTAACTGGAGTTTAAAAGCTTGAGGGCTACTGTGAGCTTCTAGACTCAAACTCGTTGGCTACTTCTTCAGCAGGGAAAAACCCGCATATACCAGTCAGTCGCAGGATGCCTATGCACCACAGGTTGCACTCGTGGAAAAGGCAATGTGATCTGACAATGAATCCAGCAAGGTGTTTCTAGGAGTATGAAAACCACCAATACAGGGCCCTTGTGAAACCTCAAGTATTGTTGGCCGTTCGGGTCACCCACATTGACGGAAAGGGAACTCGAACCAGAACAGGTGCAGAAATGGCTGCTGGGATGATCCAAGCAACGGAGAGTTTATTTTACAAGAGGAAATTAAAAGACAGTGGCTTATTTAGCCAAGCAGATCCAAGCCTGAGAGGGGATACAGTCACTCTTTGTAAATACAGCTGGAGGATAAACACCAGAAAAGGGAAAGGGCTTTTTAAACTTAAAGACAATGAGTTGGCATAAGAACAAAGAGATATAAGCCAGCCATTAAGAAATTAAGGCTGGAAATTAGGTATAGGTTTCCAGCTCTCAGAAAGGTGAATTTCTGGACCTGCCACCTTTTTGTAGTGGTGGGGTCAGAATTCACCACTAGTTTTTGGTAGATTACGAAAGATTTCACATGACAGAGCACGACAGGCCAGGCACATGCTCTGCGTCGATGCCCTCCTCAGCTCTGCCCACCCTGTCCCCAACCGACAGGACTGTCAACCAGTCCGGAGCATATTTCCAGCCCACATTTCTGCATTTTCTTCCTTTGGAAACCAGGGCATGAGAGGCACCAGGATGGAAATATTTCATATGTTGTCCGTACTTCAGTGGCATCCCCAGACAGGAGTCAGGAAGCACTCCCGGCTGTCTGGGTAAGGGACTGAGGGATCTTCTTGCAAATCTCCTTCAGTCCTGCAACATAACTCATCAGAGGTAAAAGTCTTACAACAACTGGGCAATCTGTACTTTTCCCGTGCTAGCCGGGCAAGGTAAATCTGCCACACACTGTGTTTTACCTCAGCCTACGGAGACAGGGACAGCTTCAGGCTGCCCTGCCTGCAGGCTGCCCAGGCCCCAGCCTCCCACCAGGCATGTCCCCAGGGTCTGATCAGCCACCAACCCCTGCAGAAGGAGCCTCCCGAAGTCCATCCCTGTCCAGTACACACACTGAACTCTGCACTCGTTGCCTAATCCTACTTAAGAGCAGCATTTAAATGTTTGTGTGCTTCTCCTAATTAAGTGCCAAATGTTTTGAGCTTTCTTCTCAGCGAGGGGAGAATCAACCCAGCCCAACCTTGACGTAAATCTGATGATGCTAGTGATTCAGCTACATTCAAGCTACATTGAGTCAAATTTGGCCCATTTTTTTCCCCCATTAGTAATAAGATGTAAACCTTTATTTTGAAAGTACATAATTGATAACATTGTCAACAAAATTCATCATTTCCCCAGCATCACCCTATAATGAAAAGCAATGATGTTAATACAATGCAGGCCATAAACAAAACATTGTTTAGCTCTGTGTTTCTAGTTAAATTCTAAGGCTTTTAATTTTTGTATATTGAAGTAGAAAATGGAGTATACAGAATATTCTAAATCTATAAATGCATCTAATGAGTTGAAAAAAGAAATTTTAGTTTATATAGTCTTCTGTTATTATTTAAAGTCCCAGACAGGGTTACTATAACATACACAAAATAGATTATGTTTAGCAAGAAATTTAAAGATCAGAATTCCTGTAAACACCAGTGTAACATTTGGGCACAATAAACTCAGCTTCCTTTTCTGTGTTAATGATATTCTGGGTAAATGCCTGCAGATCATTTACTTTGGAAAAAATATCTATCAAAAAATACGAGGTTTTGTTTGGGTTGTCTCAAGACAGAAAGTGTACTTGGTAGCACTGGGACAGACCCCTGCCACACACAGGCACACACTGCACGACATTGAACCCAAAGAAAACCCCTGTCTGAACCTCCCTCCAGATTGTGGTGGCAGAGCTTTGAAACCTGACTCGTACCCATGCCGAGTTATCCTCTGCACTGCAGGGGAAAGAAAGAGGGTCCCACCTCACCTTGTAACAGAGGTATTTTTATCTCCCAGCTAGCTCAGGCAGGAATTTGGGGTGGGTGAGAGGTTTGCTCTCTCTTCAGGAGACCAAAGGCCTCGGCCTCGATGCGGTGTGTTTTCTCAGCAGTCTGGGACGTTACCGGCCGACTAGGGGCCCTAGAGAACAGGCACCCAGCGTTGGTCTGATGGACGTGGCCCTCCCAGGATCACCTTCAAAACCTAGCACAGACACCCATACTGCCACCCTGCATTGTAAAACACCGCGTTGTAACCTCTGCTGGAAAACATACTGAGGACGGGTCCCAGAAACTACATTCTTTTAGCTCTAAAAGTGGATGTGTGGCCTGATGATGCAGACATGGCTCCTCATGGAGTCAGGTGCCTGCTGTGCCCAGCTCGGCAAGGCTTGCGAGCACTGTGCAGGGAGGGAACTGAGCTGGGAGACGCCTCCAGATTGCCTTGCTCAAGGGCTTTGTGGCCGACACCCCCCAGCCCAGGACTCCATCCCATGTGCCACTGTGAGACCCTTGGCATCAGGGTGTGATTTCTCAAACCAGGATAACGCCCAAAGCCAGATCTGCTCAGCTGACGGGCTTCAGCAGTTCCAACAGTGGTTGACAAGAGCCACCAATTTGTCTTTGAATCACACTCCAAACAAATCTTTGAACAAACTTACCAACAGTGTGTAGAAATTATCATGAAACTGCATTCACTGACCAAAAATGCCAATATCTGAATTCTTCCCAAGAAAAATTGCAATATTTTTCTTTTTTACAAAAGTATTCTTTTTTTCTGGTTCACACTATTAACAATCCATGCTACCTGAGCACAAACGACTGACTATGGACATGCTCCTGTTCACATGCTGAGACATCAGGTATGGACTCACTCTGAGATGCTTACACCATGGTGTCACCTGGACTTGCTCCAAACCACATGCGAAAAGGCCAGAGTGATAAGGGTGAATGTCATCAGCTTCACAAAGGACCCTACTGCTAAAGTCGGTAGGAAAGATCTTCCAAAAGAGATAGCTACAGATCAGATGTCTCAATTTCCTCTAAACTCACCTCCAAAATTTGTTCACCACCTCGGGTTCATCATAGATGATATTTCTTGCATGGCAGCTTTTGTCTCTCATCCAATTACACACATTCCTCTCTTTCAAAGACAACTTTTTAGTCCTAAGAGACTGCTGCAGAAATGCTGCAGTTTTGTTGTTGTTGCGAAGCGATGAATACAGGACTGTGAAATTTCCAGCTTTCACAACAAGTTCATTTAGACTTTGAGCAGGTTTCTGCCATTTTTCATTAGACTACCCTGAAATATCTTTAGATGCACCAGTTAAGTTGTTGAAGTTCCCCTGAGTTAGTTTCTGTTGGAATTCAGCTTCATTCCAACAACGATGGGACAGAAATTTGAAGGTACGTACATTTCCAAGAAATACAGGCCCTATCAATTCCCAGTCAAATTTAGGTTCCCAGGTGCCCCAATTATTTTTTGAAACTGTTCTTCAGAATCAAAGTCTATTTCTAATTATAAAAGCTCTTTTTCCTAATGCCAGCATATGAAGCGACATCATCTGAGGCTGATGAGTTGCTCTTTGTCTAAACAATCATCACTATCATTGTACACAACCTTCAGGAATTCACACTCTGAATGAGTTTCCACTGTTTTGTGCAATATTGTCTGTTTCTTCACTTATTCTATCAATCTCCCACCCATATTTAAATAAAATGCATGCACAGTTCCTGAACAAGGAGGTTTTGTACAATAGCATTTAGTATTAAGACATTAAGGGAACAAGCCTAGACACATGCTGAGTATCATATCATTCCTAGTCCCACCACCATCCATATACTATAGCTGGATAACTTCACTATGGCACCAGAAGGCCCTGCTTTTCATTAGCCAAAAAGAAATCTTCTGTCACTCCAATAAAGTCAGAAATACTGTTGCCTTTTCTCCTGCACAGGATATGGTACAGCTCTTTCTGAAATCTTCAGACTTGCTGAAAGAGCAAAAAGCAAGGAGCCAGATAACTCCCTTCCCCCCGCAAAAAAAGGCTGTTGAGCATACCTAACAGCCCAGAGCTTGCCAAATTTTTTTCCCCTCTTAGCACAACAACTCTAACAAATGTACATATCATATCTTTTTTAAAAATTCATATGGAAAAAAGTTTAAACCAAATGCCACATGTTCAAATGGCATTTCAGTTATACAAAAAAGTCTTCTTCATTTAGGTTACAAGATGGTGGTTTACAATAAGTAGGGCTGTATGGTGAAGATATTAAAGCACTGAATTACAGGTCAATGTCTGAGGGAGTTGATATTAATATAGCCAAAAAAAGAAACTGTGCTTTCAGTTGAGGTTTGGAATAAGTGGTGAGGCAGTGAAGCAGAGATACAAGAAGGCTGTTTTGGATGGCAGGAGCTTAAGAGAGGGTGATTCTCAAACCAGTCGTGTTTGGAAAGAACCGAGAAATCAAGACGTAGCCAGCCTAAAAGAGCAAGAGCAATGGCAGGGAGATAGAGGTGGGAAGGACTTTCTGAGAAAGAGTGGTAGAAATTCAGGGAGGACTTTCAAAATAGTACAGAAACATGTAATAACTTTGTAAACATATTAAAGAGTTTAAAAGAAGAAAACAAGTCCATAATCTGATGTCTCTCTGCCGATAACTGACGTGCAGTAACAAAGGTCACAGACTCACTGTTTCCAATAAAGGGCATCGTTCCACACTATAAAGTCCAATTTCTGGAATATTGGATGAAAGATTATTTTTAGAAACATAAACTGGGAGATCATTGAGGTCTCTCTTCTACGCTGATTTACCAGCTTTTCCAAAGAGCAATATAAGAAGCGTTTATGAGTTCCTATCAAATATGGCTTCATTTATTCGTCAGAAAGTTCACAGAAAGTACAGGCAGTGAGCTACTTTATTGCTTACATCAAGAGTGGGGGCTGGGAGCCAATCTGTCCCCACATCCTTCTGCAATAGCTGTATTGTCTGAAAAGAGAAAGTGAGAGGGAGAGGGGGAAGCAAGAGAAAATGAGGAAGAAAGAAGAGAAGAGAAGAGAAGAGAAGAGAAGAGAAGAGAAGAGAAGAGAAGAGAAGAGAAGAGAAGAGAAGAGAAGAGAAGAGAAGAGAAGAGNAAAGAAAAGAAAAGAAAAGAAAAGAAAAGAAAAGAAAAGAAAAGAAAAGAAAAGAAAAGAGAAAAGAAAAGAGAAAAGAAGAAAGAAATACAAACTAGCATTTCTGTGTAAACGCATTGGAAAAGCCTTCCTCATTAGCTTTCAGACATTAAAAGAATCTGTGTTCCTTGTTAAAAGAATAAATCTTGGCAAACTACCATTGTGACAGAATGGGATGTATCTGTGTCAAATTATGAACCCTGTGTTGTATTAAGAGTGCAAACAAGCCAAGACACGCCCAATTACAACCTATTACACTGGATTCATATGGCTGCCGGACCTAAAAAGGCTTTTCACACCTCAGTAAAAGGCCCGTAAAGAGTACATCCCCTTGATTTGGGTCTGCCTATAGGAGCGGGTGCAAAGGGACACAAGTGAACTCTGCCCGTATTCGGAGCTAGCCGGAGAGGAGCCAGCTCCGGTACAGAAGCCACGTCGGATATGTCTACACAGTCGATTGCAGGCAGATGTGAGCTCCCTTCGACAGCGCTCTGAACTAGCAGGCAGAGTTGTAGCCATGTTTACTGTGGCACAGAGTCATTTTTGAAAGAAACAGAAAACAAAAAACAACAGCGTTTTAGGTCCTGGTCTTGCCTTCCTCATAAAGCTCTGGGTTTGGGCCTCTCCTTGTCTATACAATTTGCATTGTACTGCCAGACAGGGCTTATTAGTTCAGGCTCAGTGCTTTCCTAACTGCAGTTTTGCAGTCTCCAGACCATATGTGCAACGCCGCCTGCAAAAGACACACACTCATACATTAGTACACCACACACACCACTAGCTAAGCAAAGCCACTTTGCAGCTTACAAAATAAAACTAGCCTCATCTAGCAAGACTGCAAGAAGAATGCAGATTTCTGCATCTATCCAGATATGCCCAGGAATGCCCACCTTTGGCTCCCTGCTGCTGCTCCGCTTTTATGGAATAAGAGTGCAAACACTGCATAGGGGAAAACCCTACGGAAAAGCAGGATTCTGGTCATTCACAGCACAGTGTCACCACTGACTTTGAAGATTTGTAAAGCAAAGGGACCAAGAGGCTCGCTGGCTTTCTTGTCTGAGAATTACTGCTGGTTACATTAGTGTTTCACTGAGCCTCACCTACAGACTAGGAACCACATTGCACCCGGTGCTGTGCTACATCCTTCCAATTAGACTATGAACTAATTAAAGCAGAGAGGGGAGTGCTAGGAGGCGTAAGACATTTTTGATCAGCAGGGTAGGCAGTGGCCTGAGCACATCAGTAGCCCTGTCACATCTACACATTAGGGAGAGAATGAACTCAGGTTTGAGGGCTCTGAGTCTCAGGACTTGTTTATAATATGATATTTAACTCCCAAGTGCTGTAAAAGTGAATGATTCACTTTATGTATTAAATTTCTTTGCTGAGCCCAGCAAAGGAATTAAACAAGAAGCTGTAGCTACACAGTGTCTGGTGCAGAGGTATGGGATATGACATGTGCAAGTAGTGGGGTAAGTAAGTAAGTAACTAATGTGTAAGCAAGTAATTAATGTAAGTCTGAAATATGTCTGTAACACTGTCAGGGATTTTTTAAATCTTGATTCACCGTACTTGAAACCTCCTGCAGGAATGTGCTAGCTTTAAAGTGTGCAGTTAGTGGGGTTTCCCAGGTGCACAAGACTGAAGAACAAGACAAACATTCATGACCACCCTGTACTAAGTAAAACCTTGTTATTGGGACAGTCACCCAGCAGCAATTCAAATTACTGCTCTGGCTGAGTCAGGGACTAACTTCAGATGGAGTTTTCCATAGCATGAGTACTCTGTCCATTTGGCTCTTGTGAGAGAAGTGTTGGGATGACTCAATCACTTTCTCCCCTCCAAAATTCTGCCCTGTGTTGATGTCATGTCCATACAGAACAGGAAAAAATAAGTCCTAACATTTTTAAAGGAGAGGGAGAGGGAGAAGAATAAGAGGCAGTGTATCCCACCCCACTCTGGAACTCAGACACCAATTTCAGCGGATAGCCGTCTGTGTGTCCATCTGGGAAGTGCAGCTAGTAAAAGAGGCTGATGTGCCCAAGCCACATACCAGAAGCAATGGTGAATAATAGCCAGATCCTCTGCTGGGTGGGATGTAGTGTCAACATGAGACAGGTGACCATGGAGATAACCACTCAGCTGGACTTTAAATATGATTACTTAACTTTCATATTTTTGCTTCTTTTTAAGGAGGCATTTCACAACAAATGCCTGTATTTTGTCAGCGTCCTCTAGATAGCCTCATTAACTGCACATAGCTATCCTATGCAATTCATTTTTCTGCTGTCTAGATCTAGGTTAGATAAACTGCAATGAGTATCCATTTCCAGAGCTGGGAGGAGTTTAGAGACAGCATCCTCCATTCCCTAAGAGGGATAACACACTGCACTACTCAGTAACCCATGACATGGAAAAACAAAGAGCATTGCCAGAAACCTCAAAAAAGAAGCTAGAAATACTAAATGCAAACTATGACATAATACTGTGAGGATGGACGATTGTTAAGTGGGAACTCCAGCATAAGTGCAGACACTTGTTCACCCCATTCTCTTGAGCTGAAAGCCAATACATAACCAGAACCTTCTTATGGTCTTACTGTTCCTGAGGAATAGCACTTAATAAATTTTCCCACCCTGGCAACAAAAGGTACATAAAAGTCACAGGTGAAAAATGTCAAGTAGCATCCAAAGAAGATCAAAATTAAGGTATCCATGAATAAGCGTCCGAGGGAAATATCTTAGCCTCCCTCTCAGAGAGTAAAACTACAGAGTAAAGCTGTGCGTATGTGTGTGCATGCTATGTGATTTATTTAATGATGGGCTATAAGCTCAAATTATATATATAATAAAATCAATAAAAATAGCACAGAAATTATGACAAAGTTCTGAAGATGTGAATAACCTTATATTTCATTAATATCTGGAATAACTTTGTTCATTTCTGGCCACTTTATATGAGAATAATAGAGTGAAAGCAGAAATCCAGAGATGGGTGTTAATTATTATTAAACACACAGGATAATTCCCTTTCAATGACACAGTGAAAAAATTAAGACTGAAAGCAAGGACAAAGAGGAAACAATGAATGGGGTGTATTAGTGTTTTTTGTTTACATCTAAGTAAGGCTGTAGCTGAGGGTAAGATCTCCATTTCGGGATGCCCTCTTTAGTATTGCAAAACTGCTGTTCTGAATCACAGTAAGAACAGAAAATTTCCAACTTGTTTATAAATGAGCATTCTGAAAATACAATTTGATCCAGGCACATCAGAATATTTAATCTGAGACTCTAAAAACATAATAATAGAAAATCAAATAATGTTGAAATGAAACAAGATTTCAAAATGAAATGCAAGATGAGATTTTTTGTGTTTCTGGAACATTTTTTCCAATTTTCTTTTGTAACAAAATTATAGTGAATCTGACAGTTTTATAAAGCAATTTTCATTCCAGCAAAAATACGTTCTCTACTTGAATTTGGTTTTATTAATAGAACTGTGGCCAACTATATTCTTACTACTTATTCATTTGAAAAAAAATAAAAGAAAGAAGGATATTCAACAAAATTATCAGGCAAAATATTTAACACCAGTAAAGGCAAGTACAGCCGTAAAATACAGCTGAATACAGAGTCTTCATAGGAATCAAAAACAGATGAGATACTTAAAGCAGGTAATAAGCATAGGCAGAGTTGCAGGAGAAAACATTTACAAAAAGAAAGATACCAGCTAGTGCATAAGTCAAATGTTAACTGATTAAGGAGAAACTTTGTCTACAAGCAAGTTATAGCTGACTGCCTACTGTGGTATTTTATGCACTTTTCCTGTGAGGTTTCTGGTGCCCCTCAGAGACAGGTAGTGTATGAATGGACAGACGGCTGGCCTGCTGCTGCTTGGCCCTGTCTCTGTTAGTGTGCATCCTAAAAGAAGTAGGGGAGAGGTTTTGCAGGTTTCATTGCTGGAAGACCCATTTCCCCCACACCCTCTCTCCCCAAACCTTTGCATCTGCTGTTTCAGAATCATTCAAAATATGGCTCACAATCCAACAACTCATTTGTCCATAAACATGCTGCTTGGAAAGACCTCTTTTCGAGATAGTTTTCACTGAACCACTTCCAGAGGTCCCCAGTTTCCTCTGCTAACATAGGTCTAGCCGTTTCTTTGTACTTTCTTTACTGTGTTTACTTATTCAGATGACTTTTATGTCATGGCTTGCAAGTCTGCTCATTCCTCCAGCAGCATTTCCTCCTCTTGTTTAAAACTTGATGAGTGCCTTCTTACATTTATGAGGGAGCCCATCTACAGTTCAACCAGAACACTAAATATATTATACGTTCTGTTTATTACATGCCCTGGAGAACTGTATTTAACAGTGCAGATAAAAAAAATTGGCTACACTGTTCTTTAAATAAAGAATTAAGAGGGAAGCTCACAAAAGTGCAATTCTTACAACCAGTCAGACAGACGCACTTATCTGTTTCTCCAGTGTTACCTCACAGGCAGTAAGACACTTAGCTGCAAAATTTATCAGCTATGAGGTCATTAATAAAGCTGGTCAGTCTCAGTAGTCACTTTAAAGACGATAGTGCTCTGTGATAAAGTAAAATGCTAGAAGATAGTTTTGTTATATGTAAGTAGCTGAGTTATGATTTTGTAGTTTAAAGGATTTTGACGATGCTTTCTTTGAAATTTCTGGCCTAGATTTTCAGTCAAGGAGCCATTTACATATTCGGCTCTTTCCATCAAGCTGGCTTTTAGAATCAAGGAATACGAGTGAGTCCTCGCCAAAGAATATAAAAGAAAATGCAAGAATTTAGATTTATAGTAGAGCTGGTACAGCTTAGCTTGGAGAAATCTCACCAGGCAAGCAGGGTCTTTTCCTTAAAAGAAAGCTCTTTAAGCTTGCAAGCTATGGAGAGTTTTACTAATATCCATGGAAAATTCTGATAGGAAAGTAGGAAAGCCCCCAAAATTTAAAAGTCTAATTATAAGCTATGCTGTCAACGCTCTCTTTATGTAAACTCTTAGCTTGTGCCCACTTCAACAGCGTCCAAATTCCCACCTGAAGGAGCCAAGGGGCAAGTGTCCCTGCATGGAGCTGTCATATATAATGCAGCAAAGAGGACCCGAGCCTGTCTTGTTCGCTGGTGGGAAGGTTTGTGGATCACAGCCTTCAGCTGAGCTCACCCACAAAGAAGGAGTTAACTTGCATGTGTGTCAGGCTCAGAGCCCACACACAGGCACCGTAGTTCGGCCGCAGTTGGTAAGCTCCAGTGAACTCCGCGTGTGTGTAAGTGCTTGAGGCAGCCTCATATTCAGAAATGTGGGACATACAAAACTCCCGATGGTCACAGTTGCAAACGATCAAGCATCTTAAAACCCTGCTCAGGCTCCTACATAGAAGTGCTCTGGTGAATATTCCTCCAGACCAAAAGGTTTTCATCAACCTGCACAGGACTGGTGGGGGCTGCCTTCTCTCAGCCCCCCACCCCCCTGCCGCCTCCTGCCCATCTTTTCACACCTTCACCAGCAACAGACTCTCTACCCCAATGTATAGAAGCTGCTTCTTATCAGAGCCTTAAATATACATATCCTAGAGCTACAGGAAAATTGCAATCCAAATTGTGCAAATTGAGGGCCACATCTCTCACAAGCCAGGCAGAAAACTGCCAAATGCTTGAAGGTATATTTTCACAGTTAACGCACACAGCAGATTAGTTTCAAATCAGCTGCCTAATCAGGGTTCCCAGGAAGGCTGCGGGCACATTTTTCAAAGATGAAGAGAAAGGCTTTCCTACCACTTTAACTACAGTCGTTATGAAATCCCAGAGCACAGGGCTGGTGAGGTGCAAGGTGGGTTTCTCCTCAGCGTGTTCCTTTTCTTACATTTCAGGCTGCCCCCTTTCTCCCAAGAAACTCTAAATACATTGTGTATCTTCTTACCACAGTATTTTTTTTCCTTTTCTCACTTTTTTTCATGAAAACAAATGCAGTTCTCCAAATACTACGTCACACAAGAGTCGGTATTTGTGTTATTTACACCAAGTATCCAACTGAACAGGGGAAAGAAAAAGGTGAAAAAAAACCCTCTACCACATTCTTTAACCTCATTACACCATCGTGGGCATCTCCTAATTGTTTTACCTTCTTATTGAGATAATAAACCACAAAAGGAATTACTGTATAGGAATCCCACACTTCAGCTTGTTAAAAAGCCTCTCAATTTCCTCCTGCATTTTAAAACTCAGGATACAAGAGTGCTCACCATGGGGACCCTATGTAGGACACCACTCTACGCAAAACCATCTCCGAAGTATATTTCTCTAAACTTAGAAGTAGTCCCTACAGACTTACATGAATGGCTCTTCCCAGGTGCAGAGCCCTCCCTGTTGTCTTTATTTGCAAGCTGTGGTCTGCCTGGAAGGGGCCACGGGCCCTCAGCCCCTTTGCTGCTGGTGCAGAGAGAACTGCCCAGGAAGGCGGGCAGCTGGGGTCTGCAGGGTGCCCTCTGTGCCAGAGGTCCAGCCCAGGGCAAGGACACGGAGTGAGGACAGCATTCCCACTTATGACCATAACAAACATCTCCCATGCCCCTACCCTGTCAGCACAGTGTTTCCATGAGGCAGTGGCTCTCTGGACCTACCCTGAAAGCCTCTTGGAGAGCTTTACCAACTTTTAGGGTTTAGTCTAATTTGTATCCTTTTCCTCTGTCTTATGTAGCCAGAGAAGGTGCACGACCCATCCATTTGACTGGGATGGAAAGAAGCTGCTGTCCCTTGGCCTTTTCCTTTGACCAGTGCTGGGTTGTTTCCCCTGGTCAGAGACCCCTTCTCTTCACAGCCTGCTGTAGAATTATTTACTCGGCCTTCTGGGAAACCCATCATTGTTCCGTAAATAAGATAATGAGTTTGCTGTAAAGCTGACACTGGTCTAACCTGCAAATACACAATTAACATTAATGCCATGCATGACTTTTGCCAAATCCTCGCCTTGTGCCATCACTATGATTGGCATGTTTGCAGCACACATTGCAGGAGCTTGATTTGGTTCACAGCTCTCAGACATTTTTATGTTCAGACATATAATCTAATGAGGTGAAAATGGAAAGCAGCCCCTGAGCATTTGGCTATTGCTGGGAAAGAATGCAAATTAAATATTTGAAAGAGAGAGCAGGGTGCGGAGTAGTGTGTCACGGAGCTTCGGAGTTCCATCAGGTGCCTCGCCAGCTTGCACAGCCTTTGTGTCCACATTGTCTGCCTGTTGGACAGAGCTAAGAGACAGAAGAATGACAGTCTGGGGAAAAGAAAGAAAGACAGTAATTATGGGACGTATGTGATTAGCACGGTAGCCAGAGAAATTAAACCACTAGTCCCAGGAATCTTCCCTTCTATAAGGTACCTGTGGTGGAAGAGAAAAGCTCCTCACTACAGAGTTCAGCTGGAATCCACTCCCTGCTAGTTTAGCTTGATTGCTTTTTTGGATACCTACTGTGGGGGTTCAGTTCCTTGACCTTCCTTTCTATAGAACTATATTGTCCTGCCACGAAGAAAGGCAGATTAAGAATTTACAGGGATCCTTCCATCACTGGACTCTGACAGGAGTGCTCAGGGAGTTCATTTTTCATGGCTTAAATTGCTCCAGGCCAGCATTCTTATCAACAAGGTTTGGTTTAATGTAAAACACAGACTTCTTTTCTTTCTTTTTAATTTTAGCTACGTATTAAACAGCACTACAAATTTCCCTTTGAACAGCAAGTTCCTGAGCCGCTTTCCTTTGAATAACATACAAATTTAGACTAAACTTTATTGTTCCTGAGTAAATCAGTCTAGTTAAGAAGTTTATAATTATTATTAGGGAGGCAAAATGTTTTACATAACAGCTGAAAGGTCTGGAAAATTCCTGGTGTAATTAGACCATCGGTTCATTGTTTGCTTGCTCTTTAAAGGTACCAGCTTACAGGATAGTTTCCAAACTTTGTCTTTTGGGTGCCTTGGGATCTTGACAAGGTCGCAAATAAAAAGAATTAAAAGTCTGGTAAGTATTAGCTGGGATCCCAACCGTCGCTTCCAGCAGGATTTTCCCCCACACCTCCCAGCACACAGTGCTGTTTCTCCACAAACTCATTCCCTCCATAATTTCCCAGGATTTTCACTATGCGGCTGCCGTTCCTCCGGCGGTGCCCACTGCTCGTGCTTCGGCAGCTCGGGACCGGGTGGTGCGGTGATGGGGAGAAGCCCTCTGGGCCCTGCAGCAGCGCAGCGCATCTGTCTGGCAACAGGGTCCTCCAGGCACCCCCCAGCATCGCGAAAGCTGCTTTCCCCCAGTAGCACCGCAGGTACAGTTAGGTTGGGAGCCAAAAGTTCATTCCTCTCCCATCCCTCAGGCACTTTGAACCCACACTTTGTCTGCAAAAATGCCTGTGCTATTAACTGCCAAGCTTCTGGGTACTCAGAGACAGGAAGCTGTTTCATTTTACAGGGAATAATTAAATATAAATTTGGCAAGAGAGATGGAGCTGGTGTCAGTGTAATTCTGGAGCCTAGTAAGCACTCATCAGAGAGGATTAGACCAAGCTTTCTGTCCCTGCTCCAGGGACAGTGTGCACAGTCTTAGATTAAACCTCCCTGAATAAAACACATGCAGCAGAGCAGAGGGGGTAACCAGAAGCCAGGTGTCCTTCCAGCACCACGCTTACATGTGCTTTTCTTCTGTTTCTCTGTCCTCTCTTCAATCAGTCCCCACAAAGTCATGCTCAGATGACCCCTAAGCTAGCGCTACAACATCTCTAGGAAGTGAGAGAAATATCATCAAAGAGAAGTGGAGCTGCAGATGAGGAAAAGACCTTTACCCTCACGTACACAACCCAGTCAATCAAATTTCAGCTGTTCCCTGCAGTTGCAATCAGATGGGGCAATGTGGGTAAGATAGTTTGGAGAACGCTTATGTGCTATTCTTTTTGAGGAGCAGGTCTAAAATAGGCACCAAATGGCTTAGTGCTCTCAAGGCAAAGGTAATAGCCAGCTGGAGAATTTTACAGTCAGATGGAGAATTTTAACAACAGAAATGTAGGTGCCTAGAGAGCTTAGACACCATCTGAGTGGAGATTTTAAGGGTCTGAATTTTGGACCTAGAGTTAGATCCCCTTTGGAATCCAGTCTTAAATTCCTAGGGTGAAATAGAGGCCAAGTGCTGCTGAAGTCTATGGGAATTTCACTATTGGCTTCAGCAACGCCAAGAGCTCCTTTTCAGAACTAGAATGGGAGCACTTATAAAGTGTAAAGAATAGTCTACTTGGCAAATGACATGCCATTTTCTCTAGCCCTGTGATCATAAACAATAAATATATGACATGAAATACAAATATTTAATATGGTAATTATCATTTCCAAAGAACAAATTAAAAACATATCCATTTTTGCCAGCACTGAAAGTATGTGTTTGTTACCTTCTACATGTAAACCTACCTAAACTGCCTGTCAAGTATACTAAAAGTCTGGGGAGTCAGTATCACAGTCAAATGCTGTAGATGGATGGTTTCATACTTTGTGGGAAAGACTTGCTTTTCAAAGAAAAAGTTTTAGAACTTCAGAGATATTGATGTATTCTCAGCTAACCAGATGCTGTATACTAACTGTGTGCCAGTATTCTCTCAGTGCTGGAAGAAAAATAGTTGAGACAACATATTTGATGGATTTGTTTAGGGATTTTGTATGCATATGGAAATCATTTGTTTCTCTACTGCAAAGTATGTTTGATCGTTCAGTATCAACATTTAACTAGAAAAAGTAGCTACAGTGCTCCCAGTTGTGTAAAGCACAAGCTAAACTAAACAAAAACTGAAAAGCAGCTTCAGCATATCTCATACTCATTAGGAGAATAAACGAGGAAAAAATTAACTGATGACAGGTATGCAGATTTCTGTAACTCAACAGTTTAATGTAAGAGTCTTGCTTGGTTCAGACACAGAAGGAAATCCTAAAAGACTGATGTGTGTCCGCCTGCAAGAAAAGTGGGTTGGTGAGCATCACGGGTTATGATAGAAAGTTCCACTGAAGTGTTAACTATACAATATAGTCCCTAAAGAAAGAAATAATATCTTGTTTGTGTGTTCTCACTACAGAAAAACACTGGTGTAAAAAGTTTCTTCCTTTCTGTTCTTGAGGTTCCCAGACATGAGAATCTCAGACGGAAATACAGCCACCTGTGGCATGCACCCTGTGCAAAGTCATGCATTGCAGGTGATAGAGGATGCATTGAATTCATGATGTGCACACTGCAGAGATGCACATGCACATCCAATTAAACGTATTCCAGGCTGGTTAGACTAGTTCACGTGCACATCTATTGTGCACGCAGGATACTGCATGTTTGGCCATTCCAGAGAAATGGCCAAATTCTTTCTTCTTCACACAAACTTCATTTCCAAGCAGCTTGAATTTCCTTGGACATGTCATCTGATAGCCCTGTTTTTTTCTATTCATAATCGGATGATGGTGAAGAGATTCTTATTTTACAGAATATATTCATCATTTCAAAGCATGATTTTGTCATCCTGTTTTACCTTAATTGAGGTTGAAAGTTATAATTACCACATGATATGCTTTCTTTCTCTGAGTGGTTACATGTAACTACTTTTCTGGTGTAGAGTTCACAGAAAGCAAATTAAAAATTTACTTTTCTTATTTTTATTGTTGCTCCAGCATAAGATCTGTTTTCTTGACCACTTTCTCAACTATAATCTTCAAAAGCAAATTTTTTAAGAATTCAGTAACCACCCAAAACTAGTCACTGCCTGGGTAACCTGTTATTTTTCTTTATTCAAATGCATAATAATTAATTTTTTTGCAATCAGAATATGCAATAATATTCCTAAGGCTTGTTTTTTATGAACAAAAATACTTGTATATAGCTGCTTTATGCAACTTAAGATGTAATAATTTTGCAGATGTGAGGATATAGCCAAACTGAAAAGGAACCACTACATTTTGGGATACACTACAAACCAGACTGTTTAGGTTTGTACATAAGAAACAACTAGAAATGGGGCCAGACTGCGTCCTAGACTGGGGTCTGAATTAAAGTCTCATCAGAAAATTTTGGTTGTACTTACCACAACAAATATTTTTAGCATTTAGGACATGGATAGATTTAGTATTACTCTTCCAGTTGTACTCCTCCTGCCAGCAAAAAAAAGTCAGGTTCAAATTTTCAAATACTTCACTTAAAAATAATGAATGTCCTAAGACCAGTATGCTTCCTAGAGGAACCTAGATAAAATCGGACACCTGCCTGTGCATCCACATTTGTAAGTAAATGCTTCTGTTTTTATAAGCTTTGAATCAGCACATAAAATGTCCTACAAAAACTGGAGGTGGAAATGAGCATGGCATCATGCTGGAAAAACACAGCAAGGATTTACACAGCTAGTAAATAAAACACCCATCCCACCACGGCCTTCGCTGTAGTCCTTTAATTCGGCACCCAAGCCTCTGCGCTGAGGGTTGGGCTCATCCCAGGTGTGGCTGCTGCCCCCTCTCCCCTTCCCCTCTGGTTTCCCTCACAGCCTGTGATGCCATGTTGGTGAGGAGGGGCTCAGATCCACGTCCGGAGGGATGGGAGATGCTGCTCAGTTTGGTGGCATTCCAGCTGATGTGCCAGTGCTGGGTAAAGGGAGCTTCTCCTGCCTCAGCACCTTCTGTAGCTTCAGAGGAAAACACTTTACTGTAAGATCTCCACAGAGCCTTTCCCGTGAGACTACAGAGCCCCATGGCACTGAAACGTGGTCCTAGCCTCACACAAGCCTCATTTTCTCTCTCTCTTTATGACCATTTTTCACTGCCTAACCAAGCAAGGCCAAAGTGTTCATGATGGTGACTTCCTTCCCATGAACATATCCAAACTGTTGTGCTGACCAACTGCTGGCAAGCTGGGAACCTGCCCCCTGACAGCTTTTGCCCACAGAGCTTTTTCAGTAACACTTTTATACCTCAGTAGTACTTTCGCTTTGAGGACTGTGAAGCACTCTACAAGCACAACTAGATATAGCTCCAAAACACTTCAAACAACATGGGTTAGGCCATTATCTGCTTTCCTGGTGGGGAAACTGACTCCAAAATGGATAAGGCCACATTTAAAAATGTGGTGCCCAAACAGAAGCACTCCAGACTTCATTTTCGGAAAAGCTGAGGTACTACCAGCTCAGCTGAAGTGAATGTGGGTTGCCATTCTGTCAGCTCCTGAAGAGATCAGACATTTCTCAAGCTGGTCAACACAAGCAGATTTGTCAAAAATGAATGGGTACTTTGGGGCAAGTTACAGCTTTTCCAAGTCTGTGGCAGAGATTTGTACATCTCTTAGTTAAAACAAGTCCTAAAAAGAGAGAAGAGTTCTACATCTCCCCCAGAATAAGTTCTTAACAAACTACTGGCTTTAATAAATTTGGCACTCAAATCAGAGAAGACCCAAAACCATGTCTGAGTCTTTTGCCATCCAGAGGCATAGTTAGAATCATAGAATCATAGAATGCTTTGGGTTGGAAGGGACCTTTAGAGGTCATCTAGTCCAACCCCCATAGTTCTTACCCTACAGCAAATGTGCTCCTGTGAGGCAAGCTGTTGGCATAAGAAAACTGACTGACAGTCAAAGACATCTCAACGTAGGTATTAAACAACTATGTAATTCAGAGAAGACATCAGTATTTTCATCAGACATTTTCCCAGGACCCTGTTACTAAAAGGGAGACGGTCGGTGGGAAGAAAGCAGCGGAATCTGAACGATGCCTTTCAAATTATAGTGTTCTCATGTAACATGTTGAGGATTATATGTCATAGAGGCAAAACTTGTGACGGACTAAATGGACAAATATAGCTCTTTGCTTGGGACAAACGTTCTGGGAAATGAATTTTCTGATGACTTGTTTTTTCTCAACCTTAAATCAGGGATTTTTATTTGAACACTCCTGCTTAATTATGGGCGACACCCATTGCCTCCCTCTCCTCTTTCCTCAAATCCAAGGGTGCCTGGGTGAGGAGTCCAGGGGCACAAATAATTGAAGGCAAGGAATGAATTTCTAAAAGATACAAAGGTCTGCACTGAGGAAAGCTGTATCTAGTGCAGGTAATTATTCAGACTTTTCTAATCAATGTAAAGTAGGTTAGGACTGTCCCAACTAGCCTGAGAGACCAGCTAAATGAGACACTGTACAGACAGATTGCCTTTCTGTTTCTACATTTTCCATTTGATATTATTTTCAAAGCTATTTGGGGTGAAAAGGAAATTTTGTCATTCATTCTATGTACATGTACACCCGTCTCTGGTCATAATCATGTCTCACTAGCAACAGAGAAAATATGTTCTTAAGCTTGGAAGAAAAATATCTGCCTTTCCTTTCAGCAAACACATATCTGTTTGAAGTCCAGTAATTATTTTTATCCAGTTTGACCACTTCTGAGAAAGGAAAATTAAAGAACTCCCATAAGTTCCCAAGGGTTAATTTGAAATTACCTTTTTTTTCAAATATTAAGCTACATGTGGGGTATTTCTATGCAGACAGGTACTGACAGGAACAAGCTGCTTTGCCCACCCAGGATCCAAATGGGCCAGATGCGGAGCAACTTCAAAACAGAAGTGATTTAGTTACATTTCACAATGCTATTCTCCAGCTATGCCCTCTGCTTTAGTGGCTAGCTACTTCACCACTCTAAATGAAGTCTAAACTGGTGATCCCTTGAGTCCAGACCATTTGGAAGGTGGCTGATAGTCACCTCTTTCCATATCTGTCTATTAAAAAAAAAAAAAAGGAAAAAACACCCTTATATTTAGCTTTACCCCTGAAAGAAAATTTCAAGTTAACCAGTAATACTTACTAGAGTGTATTTGATATCCTAGGGTCACAGGACAGATCAGGCTGGATGGGAGCTCTGGAGGGCCCTGGTCCAGCCCTGCCACAGCAGGCTCAGTGCTGGGGTCAGACCGGGCTGCTCAGGGCTGTGCACCCCTCGAGGCTGGAAACCCCCCAGGATGGAGCCAGCACAGCCTCCCTGGGCAGCCTGTGCCTCTGCCCCGCTGGCCCCAGGGGAGAAAGTTTCTCCCTATATCCAGTCTGCACCTCTCTCATTTTGATTTATATGCATGGTCTCTTGTCCTTCTATCATGTAGCACTGTGAGCAGCCTGGCTCTGTCTTCATGAACTACAAACACACTGTGCACTGTAGACCTCAAGGCACAATAAATTCACCTATGCTTATGTTGTCACTGGCAGGTTGGGTTAAATTACTTTTGGGGGTTGCATCGTGAGCTGGCAGCTTCTTTAAACCATGATGGTTTTTCTAGCCACAGTTCTAGCTGGCCACGCATGTGCAGCTCTGAAAGTGCTTACCTTTGCATACGAGGGTTGTACCCTTCATGTCAATGTGACTCCACACTGTGTGGGAAGTAAAACATGTCTGGAAATATTTGTATGGTCAGGCTGAGATAATGCAGAAGGATCTTGTGAGACTGAGCAAGCAATAAAACAGCAGAATAAATTCATGGATATACGTGTAAAGTGATATGGGGAAAATAATCTTAACCTCATATATAAAATAATGGGCTTTGAGCTGACTGTTACCACTCAGGAGAAAGACCCTGGGATTATGTTCTATGAAAACAACTCCTTCCTAGCAATCAAAAAAGCAAATTGAAAGTTAGGAGTTATTAGGAAAGGAGTAGAGAGCAAACATAGCTAGGCAGCTGTATAAACTCATGCTGTGCCTGTATCTTGAATACTGTCTGCAGTTGTCATTTCAAAAAGCACATAGTAGAAATGGCAAAGGTTCAGAGGAGGGCGACAGAGGTAACCAAAGGTATGGTATGGCTCCCATGAGGGGATGGCTGAGCAGAGCTGACTCTGCAGCCTGGAAAAGAGGTGACTAGAAGGGTGTTATGACCACGGTCCACCAGAATCATGAGTGGAGCAGGATCTGCAGTTCACCATCTCTTCTACTGAGGATCATCCAGTGAAGCTAATAGGAGCCAGTTTCAAAATCAGCAAAAGAAGGTGACTCTTGATGCACAAGGAAGCAGATCTATGGAGCTCATTGTTCAAAGGTGACTTGGGGTAGGACTCAGAAGAGAGGTCTGTTGGGAATAAAGAGAGAAACCACAACAGACTCAGGAAATCTCCCAACCTGAAACTAGTAGGAATCCGGTAAAATACTCAGGGAAAGTATCAAATACGCTTGTCTTGTCCTTACTCTTTTGGGGACATTTGCTTACAGCCACAAATGGAAGCAAGACATTGGGCTAGATCAGTCCTTGCTCTGACAAAGTATGGCCTTTTTAATGTTCTTTTTCAGGGTCACAGTGTGTTTGTACTGATGTTTTGTTGCCATTATAAATTCACTTTGTGACCATTATAAGGAAATAAACCTTTACAAGAAAAAATTAATGATAAAAGTTCTGTAGCTCAAAAATCAGGACTAAGAAATTAAGAAAAATATTATCATTCAAAGACTTTTTTTGTAAGCTAGTAAAGAAACGTTTAACAAGAACCAGCAATGGCAGCTGAAGCCAGATTAGATGGACTCAATACAGGAGCAGTTAGGTAACATGCAATGGCCTGTGATACACAGAAGGTCAGGCTAGATGATCTAACGTCCCTTCTGGCCTAAATCTCTCTGAGTATAGTACTCTGGCAGCCACACAAATGTTGAAAGCAAGCTCCAACTCAGCATGTTTTCTGTCAGCCACACTATATCTAGATAGATTTTCATGCCAGGTTTTTAAAATGTGTCCTGCTGATTTTACAACTGCACTTTATTTCTCTGCTTAAGGAAGATAATACTGAAATTCTAGGACAACTTAGAACCATGATATCCTGCAAACTTCAGTTTGCATTTATTTGTGTAAATATTTGTTTTAGTTTCAATCAATGCAATATTTTCATCTTTGTCAGCTCCCTGGTATTTTGCTTTTTGAGTGTAACTGCTCAGAAAATATGTTTTTTTCTCCCTCAGTGAAATTTTGATTTCCACATTTTTTCATTTTCACCACAACTGTAAGACCAGTGAGTCACATATGGATTTCCTGATCAATCAAAGAATTGCTCATTCCCCGCATAACAATGTTAAAAGCCTGGAAAGTGATTCTGGAGTAGCATGCAGTGCTAGGATGAGGACCTAGGCTGGTTTTAAAAATGGGAAAAAGAAGAAAAAATAATATGAGTAAACAAAAAAATTTTGCAACCAAATCAGAAAGAAGAGGAACTTTTTTATAATTCCCTGTCTTTTCCTGATTTAATACAGGTGATACCAGGAACTGCTATAAGGTTACTGGCTTCAGTCACCCTCCTGTACCCCTTCCCACAGAACATCCAGAAATCTCTGCCTTCCTCTCTCCTTCGCATGTTCGCTCTCTCCCTCTGAAACTAATGTTTCAAAATAATTTAAATCACATGTAAAAAGACCTTCTAGTTTCAAGTTTCCTTTGGAGTAACTTATTAACTCTAATCACCTCTGATTCATAATTTTGGGTGGCATTTACAGATTTCTACAAGTATACACAAAATCCATTGAAGATTTTATTAGTCCTGTCTAATAAAAACACATGCTTGAAATAAAACTGCTACTTTGTCTAGCCCATAAACTCTCTGTTTGTCTACTTAGAAGACAAATTGTTGGTAGAAGTCAGTGAAAGCAAAGGTTATGTCTGAATCATCTTAAAAAGCTCATAATCTTATCACAAAGCATGTAAAAGGGCAAAGGTTAGCACCAGTATCCTACTTTTTATACCATATGGATTTGTTTTCAGAGCAATTCTCTGAGATAAATTATTTAGAGGCATTAGTCTGTGGTATCAGATTAATACATGCACTTATGAATAGGTGGACATGATTGAACAAGCTAACAGGATTTTTTCATTTGCAATTACCAGGAATCTATCAAAGAACTAATGAATAGTAATTTAACAAAAATATGAATCTGTGTCCACCAATCAATTTATCATGCTGACTTAAAGGATTCACTAGTTTTCTCAATAGCAACATAATAAAATGCTTACTTTTCACCTTCTGTAGAAAAGAGAGTCTCAAAATCAATACAATAGCATATGTGTGAAATGTGTTAAGAATGAGATAACTGAGAGATTTCAAAATGTAGTCGCCAATAGGGTATCATAATTACATCAAGTTATTCTTAGTGAGGTTCCAGGGAACTGATATTATTTCAGGTAGCAGTCAACAAGTTCATGAGACATAAATAAAAACAGCTGTACATTTTGATAATGATAACTGAAAAATTTAAACTTCTAACACCAACAGCCTTAAGTCAGACCCACAAACTGCAAAGACAGTATCCCAGAAACAAGTGCCTGAAAAGAACTGGTGAATCAGCAGGTGGAGAGCTGAGCCTGAACTTCATACACGGTCCACAATAAAAGGGCTAATGCAATACTTGTATATTAGAGAGAAACAGTCCCCCTATGGGGAAAATTATGGGATTATGGAAATTAATTTATCCCTCATACAGCACAGGCCCCATACATTTTACAGTGATGCACGATGCTCTGGTGCATGTTTTAGAAAAGATGGCAAAACAGTGGGGAGGGTAGAGGAAAGAACAACAAACCCAATTCAAGGACTGGAGAAAATGCTTTCATATAGAGCTGGTGAGGGACTAAGAAGCGAAGCTAGCTCTATAGCTTAGTTAAGATATACATTTGGGAGAGGAAAGACACAGATTTGGAGCCATAAGAAAATGACTGTTTAACATCTGTGAAATTAGGTATTAATTGGAAGGAGACCGGACTTCTCCCTCAAATGAAAAACTGATTCCAATGACCTGTATAGTTGTGCTCATATTACCTGACTGCCAGAGAGTGCAAATGTAAATGGTTGCCTGTTCCATACAGAATTGTAAGAGGAAGGCTTTAGACATCCCAGTCCCAAAATATCCTCCAGTGTGTTCAACATACAGTTTCAGTGTGGTAAGAACTAACTCTGGGCCACTAGACTGGAAAAAATGATAACACCAGATATAGGGCACACATTGTGCAAAGCCTTATCCAGGTGGCATGGTCAGAAAATAAGCACCATGATAGGTGCTGCAACCAGGATGGACATTCCTCAGCCTGGTTTCATCCCAGCTGTCTTTAGGCACTTAATTCAGTTGCAAGACCAGTATGTAGGAAGACTGAATCGTTAAAAGACCTTGCTTTTCCTCCAGTGACTGTGTGATCACTGCTGAAGACTGAGTGGCCCCTTTCTGAGCAGACCCTGACTCAGATCCCTCAGGTGGTAAAGAAACTTGAGTGACGCTAACAAAGGCAGCGACGGCTCTGATGACTACTGGAATTACAAGGCACCAGAGTGGGCACGTTGAATTTAAAGGTCAAAAACAGGAATCAGTTGGGACGTAGGCACCTATGGGCATGTGTGTACCATACATTTCAGCTCCGTGCAATAGCAACCCCGGCTACTTCTGAGCAAAGCGCCTCTCATTCTCAGCTGGGTGCAGGGCACAGGCGAGGCACTAGCTAGGTGCCAGCAGCCCCATCCATGGTTTGGCATGGCTCTGAGCACAGAGAGGGTAATAAGTGCTCCCACTTGGCATGCCCAACGAGCTGGAGCAGCCGCACAAACACAGCTGTCCTGTTGCTGATTACAGCTCCCAGTCTTCCTGGTCTGACTCAGGTACTTCCCAACACCACAGCAATACTCCAGCTGTGGGCCTGCTACTCACGAGTGATGGGACTGAAGAAGCTCCTGCATGGAAACGCTTGTCATTCTCTTTGGCATGTGCAGAAGATGAACAAAGAATAGTCTCTGTTTAAATTTTAGTATCCCGAGTGAAAGTACACTGGCTTCACAAAACCAGGTGAAGTACATTCATATTTAAGAGTAAAATAATTAGCTAGCTTGGTTTGAAAAACCAAGAAATTACAGCGTTTTTTAAATAGTCAGAAAGTTGGATTTTTTTGATTAACAAGTGATGTTAAGCCCAGTTATCTGCCTTCAACCCAGCAAAAATCCACTGACTTTCACAGTAGCTTTGCCTATGAAGGAACTGCAAGACCAGATCCATAAACATAAATTAAACTGCTGAGTCTATTACCTAGAGTTTGCAGTCATTAATTCCTTTAAGTTTTCCTCATTCAAGCCGCATAGGTAAATGACAGCAACACCTACCAATACCATTAAACTTAATAGTTGGTCATTGCTTTCATTAAAATTCCTTTTTTCTAAATTTTAGACTGCAGAAGGAACTTGGCACAAAATTTTCCAGCCTGGAAACAATTTTTATGCTTGCAGATTTTCAAAGGGATCTCATTGGCCTCTTTTATGTTACAGAAACATAAGAAACACATATTTAGCATTTAAGAAGGGACTTTTCTTCTTATTGCTGCCTTGATGCAACTTGTGTGTGGATGGAAATCCTTTAAAAGGTATATCAGTATTTTCATTAACAGACCTAAGATCCCCTTGTTTTCCACAAAGCACCTGTGTGTGCTTATAAGTGATGTACAGATATCAGTGAGGGGCCCAACCAGCAAAAACTGTCTGGATTTGATCATTCTGAGAGTTCAGTGGTTTTGAATCGAGGGGTTTAATCTGAGCCCATTTCTTGTAATGTATTTTAAAGGTGAAAGGGCTTTTCTTCTGCCAAGATGAGAGTATAGGGCTGCAGGGATTTGCATTTCTCTTGCAGCTGTAGACATCACTAGCAAATATGGCCTCAATTCTGGAAGCAGCTTAGCTCGAATAGATCTCCACCGTGACATAGCACTCCATTGCCAGTCTTCAGAGGCAGAGCGAGCGACGCCAGCTGCAGCATGAGGTCAGAGATGACCGGGAAAGTACACTGCAGTAACGCTTCAGCATTGCCCTCCTAAATATCACTGCAGCACGAGCCTTCGGTATTAGTGCCCTAAGCATTAGGGGCACTTTAATTTTTCATTGAATTCTCCCCTTCCTGGACACTGTTTTTCCTCAGCCTTTCCTTAGCAGAATGTAACTTTGATTAAAATCAGCACTTGACCTGAACCTTGCAAGCCCACTGCCTCTGAGTATCACAAAGCCATCACATGTGCCTGCATGTTGTCCTGATCAACCAGGGAGCTTGAGTAGGCAAAACCCACATTCTCAGAAACACTTTCATATAAAAGCTTCAGAATGAAACTTGATGGCAAAACCAGCAACTTCCCTTTGTGAAGTAGCCATGGTTCCACTATACAATTCCTATTTACTGCTGAATTCCAAGTCTTCTTGTTTTACCATATTTTTCCCGAGAAAATTAGAAATGTATCACTTTGATACTCTGAAGATAACTGAACAGCTGTCCTGAAAAAAAGTAATGTTTTTGTTATAGTTGATGAGGTAAGGAATGAGTTTCATGAAAGAAAAGGTTATTAGGGACTCATTCTTATTACAATAAAGAAGGTCTTTCAAGTCCAAAGATTATATTATCAACAAAGTTATATATATTGCATAGAAATTATATCTGCCTGTGTACAGTCACATACGCATTTACACACATGCATATACATGCACTTCAAAAACTATACTTACTCATGTTTGCTCTTGAAAAATAGATACTCTATGGAGGTAAATTCATATGTAACATTGATTGAAGTTTGCTTTCCTTGTATTTAAAACCCAGGAAGCATGTGATGCAACATCCTACAGTCTCTGTGCTACATCTGACTAGCTCATATTGAATACAAGCTCTGTTAAGTTGAAAGGATTTCTGGTTTGTTTCAACTTGAAAGTGATTTAATATGAGGCCCAGAGAGAAAATCTGTCTCAGTAATCAAATTATAACAAGTAAGGATTAAAAGTATTAAGAAGTTTAAGCAATCTTTTAGCTGCCCTGTGTTCTTGAGGTCATTTGAAGCTGGCTGTGGGAATAAGTAAAATAAAATAACAAGAGGGAAAAAAACAAAGTATTATAGAAGGGAATCAAAGAGTGTCCTTCAGGATTAGATTATGGTACAAGAAAGGGACTGAAACATTTTCCAGGATCCTTAATTCGTTTTCCTTTGGGAAACATAATTTAAAAAGGGTATTTTAATACCAATCTTTCTTTTCTTTCCTTCCAGACTGGACATACTAACACTTAAAAATTTAATGTTTTTATCTAAAAAATGAAATAAATGCCGATAATGTCCACTAATTCACAAAATAAACAGCGTTTCCCAAATAGACGATTTTAGGGACTGTGCATCTGGCATTAGTTGTTTGTTATTTGTTGTATACATATATATGTGTATATAAATAAAAGAGCATATTCAACACAAATCAATGGTGGCAAATGCATTAACATCAAATAGCTTTAAAGCAACTCATGTAAGCGCCTCAGTGCAAAAGATAGTCGTGTCTGCTTTTGTAGGTCATTTTAACAACCTTTACAAAGAGACAAACTGAACCAGCTCACTACTAAGGTACTGGTGGCACGTCCAACTTGATACAGCAAAGGGCTGAGGTGATGCTACAAGGAGATACAATTTTTTTTTTTCTCTGTCTGAACCTGTTTTTCTTTCAATTAGTAGCATCTTTCCCAAGAGCTAAAATGTCCCTATAAATGCCTGGCGTATCCTTTGAGATGAATCCCAATAACTCTTATTCCCTCAGCCAGCATCAGTGAAGCCAATTATGAAGTGGAAAAGGTGAGGACTTGCAATCACAATTAATTTCCTCAAATTAATTTTGTCAGGAAAAAGAAGAAACATTGGAAATTACTTTTACTTTATCCTGATATCCTGTTTCCAAGAAAATTTTTTTAACCAACTCATCCTGAGTATTTATCTATGTGGTAAGTCCTGACAAATGCATATGTATGGATAACTGTTGTACATGGCTGAGGTTTACTTTAGAGCAACAGCTCAGGTCTAAATAATTCTGCTCAGAAAGCACCGTGCCCCCCACCACACCCACGTTCACCCACCACTGCCACCTCACCATGCTGTCGTATGCTCTGTGGGAAACATAACCCCCAAGGGACCGACCAGACACCACCCTTGTGCTGAAAAGTTACAGCCTGCGTGTTGCCTCGTCGCTGTGCAGGGAGAGAGGAAAGGAAAGATCAGGGCACTGAGCCCATTTATTTATATATAATTAAAGATTTTAATTAGGTTGTGATGGGGGAATTGTGGACATCTGATCATAATTAGGTTTTTTCTAGCAAATGAACACTTGTTTGCGCAATTAAAAAAAACCCCAAACTTAACCTAAATGAGGTAATACAAGGCAAAACACACTGTGCAAGCAAGCTGGTGTCCAGATTTGGTCACTAAGCCTTCAAAAAGCAGCTGCCAATTACTATTAGATGGCCTTTGCATCGAAGTTCACTTCCCAGAGAAAACAGTGAGTCCATGCAGTATTACGCATATATGCGCGTGGAGGACTGTTTTAAAAAAAGGGGGGTGGGTGAAACCTGCGTTGGGTTGAGCAGACACCTCTGGACGTGGCTAGAGTGTAAATGCTCTCAGCAGAGTTAGCTGCCTCACTGGCAGGCTGACCAGGGAGTATGGAGAGCAAATCATTTCCAAAGGTGGCAAGCTGTGCTTTCCTTTTTTTTCCCTGTAAACTGAGAATATAACTGACTTTTAGCTTCTGACACCTAAATCCAGCCAGCCACTTTCTTCTGCGGTGGCTTTAATTCCATTATCCATGTATTTTAAATCAATCTTTTACCGTTTGGGCAACTTCATTAAGAAAGCCTCCAAGGCACAGGGGCTGAGGGACCTGGCTCGGCTGTGATCAGCAAGCGTTGCTGGGTGCCGACCTCCCCACGCGGCCTGGCGGAGCGTCCCGCTCCTCTGGGCTGGAGGGCTGCGGCGCCAGGCAGATGCAGCGAGGGGTGCGAGGAGAGCAGCTTCGTGGTGAAATGTGAGGCGGGTGTGGGTGAGGGTGCTGGTCTGCAGGAATTTAATTCATGACTTAAGATTATGGTGTATATATAGCATTATATATATATATACACACACAATATATTTTTTTATATATATATGTGTGTACACACTGTATTTAGGCCCAAATATGCTGTAATTTTGGTCACATTTTTGGACAAGATATTTGTGAAAGCAGTGACAATTTTTTCCTCAATACTTTTTGTCTTTTATACTCTTTCTTTTTTGGGGAGGTCATAGTCCCAAAATCTGAAAATCATCAACCTGCACCAGACAGACCTTCAATAAGTCATTTTTATTGAAACATTGACCCATATATTGCTCTGACTTGCACGGATACATGTGCTTTATTTTCTACCAAAGGTATGGTGTTGACAGTATCTCTTTAAGTTTATTATATTTGATTACAAAAATACCTTTACTTAATAAAAATCACATTTTTTTTTTACCTAAGCATTTTAGTTTTAGTAGCTGTGATGTTGATATGTTCCTCAGCAGAGGCTGTTGTTAATTATTGAGTAAATACATGCACAAAACCTTACGTGGATGTGTTCCTCTAGAACAATGAGAAGAGCCTTCACCTGCTTAGGTTGTATGTGACTGCCTGAATCTCACCTTGTTCTCTTATTGCTACCACCCTGGATTCTCTTTGGGGAAGTCCTTGGTTGTGGAAGGGCTTGGGTTCATGCCTGCTGGATTCAAGAAGAAGTTGTCAGTGAGGGACACTTGATAAAGGTCTGATTGCAGATTTGTATTTGGCAATTGCTTCCAGTGAGTTTTTCATAAGCTAAGGGAGCTGGCTTCTTGACAGCTCACTAGGAGGTATGAAGCTCCCTCATTGGAGAGGGAATCTGCTGGGAAAAACTCTTGATGAGATCTTTCAAAGGATGTAGAGGAGAGGAAACTATCTGACATTTTAAACCTTTATACTTGGGGCATACCCTACAGATCTTCATTCAGGCAGTACCAGTGGTTTCAGAGAAACTGCTTTGGAGAGCTGGGGGTTTGGTTTCATCTAGTTACCCAGTGTGCAGACAGCAAGGGAGAGAAAACAAACTCATGCTGTCTCCTTGTTGCCTGAGTGCTAAGACGTCAGCTGTAGGATGAAAACAGACAGGACAGGATAGTAAAGACATCAAAGAAAGCATGGGTAAATGAGTGCAGCAAGGGAAGAGCACCTCTTCAGAGGAATAATCTGCCTCTCAGTGAGAAGTAGTATCTCAACAGTGACTTGGAATCTAGTCAGCAGTAAAATAGGTCCATAAAGCAGTAAGAGGAATCCAGGTCATCCACTGATGAGAGGGTGTAGACCCAAGGCATCTCCAGGAAGAGAACAGAAAACAGAGGTAGCCTGGATCACTAAGCAGTACTTCAACTGTTGACCCGTAGTAAGGACACAGCCATGACCAGAGCTACTGGTCACCCACAAGGATAAAACCACTTAGCTTTAAACATGGGTTCTGGCTCAAGAACTAAACAAGGAATCCATGTATGCCTTTAAAAACAACAATATATTTGCCCACCACCCGGTTTCCTGACTTTGTTTTGTTTCAGGGCTAGCGGGCTAGTGCTTGTGAGGTCACATCTGTGAAACATTGCAAGTTAGCACAGAACTGAAATCCAAAGAAATTCAATCTACCGAAGAGAGGATTTTCAAATGTTCTACAGTCTACCATCAGAAGAAAAAATACTCAATAGATGTCTGCTAGAGACATTCAATTCCTTTTCCTTTTAATCCAAATAACTATCATGTCCTCTACATCCCATCTGACGAAAGGAAGGTACAAACTGCATACCCAGAGATTTTAACACACCTGTCACCACCTGCAATATGACTGCAACTACAGATGTACAAAGTACCACATTTTAAACTGAAGCTTCTCTCTCAGTAGAGAAATCCTTTCCCAGCCTATGACTGTGACACACAAAGTTAAATCAAGAGTAGAACAAAATCTGGGAGAATGATTTAAAATGAGAATCAAAAGGTTATAAAGCTAAATGCTTTTTCAGAGCCAGTGGTTGTCATAGTAACCACTTATATAACTTTTTTTCTTGGAAACAGAGTAAACACTTATTAAAGTGGGCCTCAGTGATACAGTAAATACATGAATTTATTACTATTTGCAGTCAGAGCTGGGTGAAGAAATCCAGGAAACACTATTTCAGAATTTGTTTTCCTTCTCAAACCAAAGGTCCAATAATACAAAGTCATTCAAGCAACCAAGGAGCCGGAGATGCATGTTTATTGTCTGTTTTGGCCCATCCCTGGGGCCATCCTTGGGGTCCTGTGGCTGCAGCTAAACAACCAGCTTCATCTGGGTCAAACTCAAAGACATGAATAGCACACATTAGGCTATCATGTTGTGAAGACCACGACATGATGTACAGCTGGCATGGAAAATTTATTTAAAGAAACAGAGTTTCACATTAGTCTCATTTTTCTGTACTAATTAGGTTGTGGTTTTTGTTTGCAGCCAAGCTGTATGACTTAAAAGTCTACTGGAAAGGATAGTCTACTGCAAAGAGTCTACTGCAAGCTGCGTTCTCTCCAGGCTTTAGCTGTATGGCACAAACCAACCTCCCATTAAACAAGATAACATTAAAATTATACATAAAGTATTCCAAGATGAATGGTTTGGGTATGTTAACCCATCCACTTGAGCTGCCATGGGCATCTACAGTTTGAACTTTCAACATATCAGGTGCTTTGGATGACTCCAAAAAAAAAAGGATGTGCAGTCTCAGGACAAATTTGTTCAATAAAGACACATGCAAATAGCAAATTCTTGATTGCATGTGAAAACACATTCAAGTTAAGTCATGTGAAATCCTAATTTAGCTTTTAAAATCAAAAAAAAAAAAAATCTTAAAAACTTCCTTTAAAGTCTTCTTTTAAAAGATGAAAAATCTTTTTTAAATATTTAGAAAATGAAAATTGAAAAATATGTCCGTGACATTCACCCTTTCTTCATTAAGTAGCACTACTTAATTATAACTTTGGATATAGACATTAGACCAACATAGATAAAGAAAACAAAGGCAACTCTGATTAAATTGAGTTGTAAAAGGAAGGATGAAGTGCTGAACTCCCAGCCATATGTATTAGAAAAATCTTGCTGATGTAAACATATATGAGCGACATCAGATCTACAAAAGACAGTAACCTCATTGCAAATACTGCAAGGTAGAACAGCTCTACCTGAAACAGCTGTAGTGCCAGGTAGGAGTTTTTGGCCATTTGACCTCATACAACTCTCCTCTTACTACCTATTTTTGTGAAGGAGCCTTTTCTTCAGCAAAATAGAGATAGACGCAGCTGCACATCAAACTTACAGCCATAGTTAGAAGGCTACTGAAGGTAAGAGAAACTCCCACATGTTCAAGGTTTGTATCAGGGGAAGGGAGATCTGAGCATCAATCCTACATCCCAGTGACTGTAAAAATAGAGGAATGGTGTTGGAAGCAAGACCTAGAACCCCAGTCTTCCCACCACAAACTGATTTTTTTCTTCACTAGGCTACATGTCAGACTTCTGCCTATGTGCCTTTATGTTCTCTCTTAGATGGAACAAATTCTCTGCGCTGGGATGTTACTCCACAAAAAATTGATGAAGATTGCCTCAGCTTCAGCATCCCAATTCCTTCCCCTAAAGGCTGGTTTGAGGGTTGTCGTGTCATAACATTTTAGGGATGCAGACTGGTATTCCCTTAGGAGCTCAGTCAGGAGGCAACTGAGTTAGTATTTTACACCAGGATAACCTAGAGGGAACTATTTTTGTGGGAGGGGGGAAAATGGAGCATTGTGGACACAAAGTGTCAGCAATAACTTCATTTTGTGAAGATCCTGACTTTGGGAAGTGTTTAGTTTTCTCAACAGCACCTACTAAGCTGAGCGTCTCTGGGAGACAGATAGAAAACACGTTGGCTGCATCTACTAAATCAAATGAGCGTGGGACTGTTTTCTGTCACTGAGTCCAACTGGCATGGAGCAGCCTACATCCACACTCCTAAATTCTCATCTTCCAAAACATGCTGGCGGCAGCCAAATTGCCTGTGATCTCTGAATGACCTTTGGCCTCTGGAAATCCTTACTGTACTCAGCAATTGTTTGGGATAGTGCTAGCTGGTCTGGGTCAAAATCATACTAGGAACCGTTCTAACAATTTAACAGTTAGATGACTGAGTTATCATGTCCAGGAACATTCCCAACACATTCTAATTATTAATAGATATGCTGTCATTTTAACTCTTCCCCAAAAAGGCACAGATGTGAGTTAGGAGTTAAGCAGACTAACTGTCAGGACTGGGGTAGTTCTGGAAATGTAGCCAATTAAATTCAATTAAATTTTCAGTTTTCAAGATAGAAATTTGGCTTTTGACATCCAGACTTCACCTAAGATTTCACTTAGGTATATGATGCTAAAATGTCTTGATCTAGCTCTCTAGTTT
>VYZW01042418.1:6385-17702 GCA_013401315.1 Balaeniceps rex | reverse complement strand
TGCACATTAGATAGTCAGCACGCACTTGATCAAACCTTACCAAAAAGTGAGGTGGGAGAGAGACTGCCCTCTGTAAATCCCACGGACCACTCGATTTCCTCTGAACTGTTTGATGCTGCCATGTAAGTAACTTCACATACCTACACCAGAAACATGATGTAGGAGTCTATTTAGTGTTGGAAGTCTAACAAATATGAAAATCCTTCCAAAATTAGTGATGGATAAAAATTTCGATAGCACTGAAGTATTATACTGGCAGTCGTATTCCGGCATTTGAACCCATTTTGGCTCTATTTGCTTCTTTCTTTTTTGGTTTTATACATATTGTGAACTGCAGTCTGCAGTGAAATCTGTGCAAAGCTTGTCACTGCCCCTGGTGAGGCCAGGTTATTGCTATGAGATAGATCACAGACAGCATCTCTAAGAGATGCTCTGCAGACTGAAAGTGAACATTGAGAGCAGAGAGAATCTTTCAGTGCCATCATCTCTACAAGCACTGAAGGGCTAGGGATGACAATTCACCCCACAGCAGCAGCAAGCACAAGTTGATGGGCATCCTTCATGCACTTTATGGGGATTGTGATATTCCTTTCCCTTGGACTTCTGCTGGGTTGAGTGGGCTCCCAGTTCGTACTGCCAAAAGCGTGAAGGCTATAATGCAATTGCTATCTTCCTCTTTCCTTACAACGGTTACAAGGCCACACGCTTACTTATTCAGCTACACACAAAACATGCACATGTGTACACACTCGTGCACATGCAGATGCTGCTCATTTGGTAGTTTCAGCACAAACAGGCTGGTTTCAGCACAAATAGGTTGGTATTAAACTCATCCTGATTTCTTTTTTTCTGTGGGGATAATAGTCTGAATAGAGGAAAAATATACATATGGCAGAGCTCTTTATCTTCTTCTCTGCTTTTAGCTTACAGCTTACAGCTACTCTGTATTTAGCTACCCCCTCATTTTCTTTGTAGTCCACAGCACTGGAGGAGTTCCTATGCAGATGACAGCATTTGCTAAATACTACAAGGAACGCCCACCACAACTCTGTTTTTTCTCTTTCTAAGCTTCTTGACTTAATGCTTCTTTGCATTGTATTGTTTTTTAATCCTGTTGAACTAAGCAGAACAGGGATAAACACACAACTAAGTGAGCACCAATAATATTTTTAATTATACGATTAAATGAACCACCCATTACATCTGATAGAAGAGGAGAGATTGTACTGCAGCATGCAGCAGATGATTTCTGTATGAAATTAAAAATAAGCTTAAGTACACATCCTTTTAAAAAAGGTTGGCTAAAAGGAAACTATGTCCTTTTGGAAAAGTATCAAACAATCACTTATTGTTTAGAAAAACTTAGGATTCAGGTTTTCTTAGTGATGCTGTGTTCAGGGAGAACAGAGACACTCTGCTGTTGGAACTCTGTATCTGCCTTTTTACTGGAAGCTTTCAAGTCCTGTCTCAGAAATTCAGAAGCATTCTTGCCTCTCAAAGCAGAAACTCCAGACAAGCCACCTTCTTGTCTTCATATTAATTCATCATAAAAAGATGCTCTTTGGGAAAAGAGAATAATGGAGAAAAGAAGGATAAACAGATTCATCAGATTGGAAAGAAAGGGAAAAAGCTATCAGAAAACAAGGTATAGGATAAAATATAGCAATGAATGAAATAAATATTTTTTGCTTTCATAGTTCAGGTTTTCCCTGACCTGTGTTTAATATAGATAGAACAGTATTGTAGACACGTCTCAGCCCATAAAAAATTTCCAGATTCCACCATTATTCCCCAAGGAGCTGCCCTTGAGAAAAATAGATACATAGCTTTTATTTGAAAAACTAAGCAAAAAAAAACTACTATAGTTGAAGCTCCTCCATTCACACCCTCCTCTCTCACTTTACTGAAGTGTGGCTTGGATTCATTATCCTTTGGTTATTATGCGGATAAAAACAGAGTACACATTTCCTGAATTATGAAAGCCCTCAGCAAATAGCTTGCAAAGATGAAAGAGGTATGTCTACACTGGGTACTATGCGCAGACAGGAATTCCCTATGCCTGCACTTTAATCTAGGACAATGCAAATCAGCTCTGCTCTAAGAAGTATGTGATCAAATATTTCCTGCAACATTATTTACCTGAGACTCAGAAACGCCCATCATATTCTGATGGATTTGGGGACAAAACACCTCTTTTCTTATTCTACCATGGGGATATACTGAGAGAAAAATATGACCTGAAAGGAAGAATGCATTCTCTCCACTGATAAAATATTTGCTCATTTTTTTCCATTAGCTAAAAGCATTCCTTTATACTTTTACTTTTATCTCAGCAGGTCTATTTCACCCAATAATTCAAAAAGGGAGGAGCAGGAGTAGAAATGTCATATTGCAGCAACCTATACAACTCATCGTACAGAAGGAAAAGTACTTTGAATATATTAGCTAGACTAATGGTAGTTAACCTGCTCATTTTCTTCTCAAAACTGCCTGGCAGCTTTCTGCTGTTTCCTATTTCTGCTCATCCAGGCATTAAAAATCCAAATTTATTCCCAGACTTTGGTTTCGCATAAGGAGTTATATCTTCTACTATCAGTTCATCTAGGATATTTATTTTACAGAGGTATTTATCAGGCCACTTTTCTATTAGAGTCTATAACACGTACTTGTAATAATTGTTTTAATCTCTAGTTTCAGTTATAGCCTAGGTGCTCAGAATGAGGGATAGGTTTCAAACCACACTAATTCATGCAGCTTTTTAACCTTTTCTGCTCCCCAGATGTGAGTTTATTGCAGATAACACAGAAAAAAATGCTTTCTGGAAAGCATCTTTACTGGGAGAATTTGGAGCATGGTTAGAAACCAACAGTTTTTCATTATCTGCACAATGAATTGCTTCTACAATGACGATATTACAGAGAGAAAGGTTTTGTGTGACTCTTCAAAATCAGCTTTCTGGAAGAAAACTTCTTTGTGGTTTTGAAGATAATTATTGCTATAAAGCCATGTTAGTTATAAAATAAATGTGAAATTTACAGTGTGATTCAAATGCAGAATAAAAAATGTTTTGAGAAGTAAATGTCAAGAGATTCAGCTCCAGTTTATGAAATAGTTTGGCAGAGGTTGAAATAATTGGGTCAGGATGATTTTAGCTGCAGTTACAAATTACTTTGTCAAAAGTTAGAAGGATTATTTTTTTCCTTCTTGATGAGTATCTTGATATCTGTTTTACTTCTTCTTCATTTATGCAAGCCACAAATAAGAGGAGAGTGTTTTATGTAGAGCACTCAAGCAGACATCTAGAAGCACCCTATACAGAATAGGAAAAAACTCGGGCTTTATTGCATTTCAAAGGAACTGAGTTCCCTGAATCTTTTTTACCAAAACTCTAAAAATTGACATCCATTCTACCTTTAACAAATTCAGGAAGTATCCTTTTATTTTACTAGGGTAACAGATTAACAGTAAAATAGTCCTTTACTTTTTTTCTGTGTAGCTACAGTTTGTGAGGATTCATTATCTAATGCATCTAATACATGCTACTTTCTGTTACAGACATTTGGCTACCATGGTGACAGGTACTATAAAAAATAAAACTAGCTCACTGAAGATTTTGGTGCTACTAACTGCATCATTTTCTGCATAGTTCCAGGTAACTTTTTTTCTGTTTAGTCTTTTTTACTGTTGAAAATAATATTTCATCTGTTAAATAAAAAACAAGAAAAATAAGGATGTCTGTTTGAGTAACTGTGTTCTGCTATTACCTAATTGTGCCCTGTTTCTCCTTTGCCATGTTTAGAAGGCTTAGCTGCTGACTGAACTACGATGCTGTCTGTATGATTGTCAGCTCAGGGACTGTAAGTGAAATCCTTCAAATTCAGTTGGAACTTTGCAGGCAGTATTGGAGGCTAACAAGATTTTACCTCATGTTTTTTGACTTATTTTGTGCAATAACAAACAGATTCTAGCATGCTCAGAATGTCTAACTACTAATATTCTTACGCAAACCACTATCAGCAACTTTTTAGGGTGTTTGCAAAGAGAAAGGCAGACACGGTTCTGAGGAATAAACACCAATGGTGGTTTTCACATCATGACTCAAAGCACTTAGCTATACAGTTGTCCCTAAAACACATGCCTGAGGTAAGACTCAATTATAAACACAAGGGCCTAATGCCCCTGTAGATACTACAGTATGCAAGCTAGGCAGCTGACTGACAGATATGAGACATAAGAAGGAGGCTTGTAAGGGAAACAACTATTTCTTTGAGCCTGCAGTCATTTTGTGTATATGGATTATGCTTTGCTCCAGTGGATTTGCCACATATTGAATTTATTCTCTTTCTTTCTTACCTCTCCCCTAGTTACAGAAAAGAGATGACAAGTCAATCAGATACTCTATTACTATGCATGTTATACTGTTAGACAAAGAGTTAAACATGAGAGAATGTAAAATAAGGGCAATTGATACTGTGTCAAAAAGAAGAAAAAGTGTTGCAGACTCAGAATTTCTCAGGGAAGAAACTGAAACATAAATATAAATATGTTTTCCTTGAATTCCTCCATGACAAAGAAATTTAAATAAAGTCTATTAGATGATGTTGATATTGTCATCTGGAGGTAAAAACACAATACAAAATAAGCGTATGAACAAACAAGATGGGATCTGAAGTCTGAAAAAACACTGTTCAAACTGCAGGAATCCACCTTGTTAAAGTAGAGCAGGCCTGGCTGGTGAGGTCAGGAACAAGAAAGTAATCATCATCTGGGTAAAGCATAGTGCCTTGTTATTCTGTTTTTTATATCTGGCAATAAAGTGAAATGGTCTTGTGTATTACTTGTTATTACAAGCACTTATGATTGTTGGAAAAACAGCAAATAGATGTCACAGACAATTCCAAAACATGCAAATGACATCAAACGGCAAGGGCTAGATATCTTTAGCAGCTGATCAGCTGAATTTCTTTCAAAAATCCATAGTTCCATTGTCTATAATGGGACCTCAAACACCTTGCTCATGTGTAAAGGTGTATAGTTAAGTGTCCTAGTCTCAAAATGTTCTTTCAGTAAAGAGAGTCTCAAAAGAAGCAAAGAGAAAAAGGAAGAAAAGATAAGACAAGAGACAGTGGTCTGAATTTATTTAGTTGTCTCTCTGTGGGCAGCTGCTGTAATCTGGGGCATTTTAGGTCATCTGAGCCATCAGCTTTGGGTTGGCAAACATAACAAAGGACCTTTGATGGGTATGTTCCCATCTGAATCTGAAACTCCAAGTGTGAAAATCCAAAGTCCAAGTGTGATACTATCAGCCATTTCAAATGTCACTAGACACTTTTGTGTGGGAAACTGAATCAAGTTCCTAGAGACAAGATAAAGAAAAATGTGATGGTAAAACAGTTATCAAAGGGACTGGGAGTAGGGAGAAATCCTTTACAAAGGAAAAATCTCAACATTGCTAATTTGTAAACAAAATAGAGACACATATCCCATTAAGTAACTCTTTAAGTGTATGTGAAAATTCAGGCAAATTGGGTACCTAACTCTCATAAAACCCAGCCACTGCTTCAGATAGTTGTTGATGAACCCAACAGTCACTTTTTAAATCATTTGAAATCTTTTCTACGCAAAAGTTGATTGCAAATTGCATCAAAAAAGGAACAAAATTAGAGAGGATGTTTATATAGGAGCTATGCCAGTTTAAGTTTCCTCTGCAAGAATCAGACAGGGCATGCAGTCTGGTGTTACTGCCACATAGGGAAAAGGCAACACCTATGCCAGGACAGTCAACCAAACGGTGGATTGGTGCCTCTATGGCAGTTTGGTCAGATTTAAATCAGTCCTCAGTCAGTATGCTGATGCTTTGTTATTTAGGAAACAGTCTCCAGATGTTATTTAGGAAACCTAGCTTGAAGAGCGGTGTCATGGTGCCACAAAGGCCTGCAGCTCCCTTGGCAGCAGGAGCAGTGGGGAGTCCCCATGGTGGTGGGCAGGGCAGGGCCTGGCAGCCAGGCCCCATCCCACATCCCAGCCAGGGAGCAGGGCAGATGGGGGCATCGGGGCAGCCCCAACCCTGGCACCTCCCTGGGGACAGGGACAGACCAAGGCCAGGCCAGGCTGTCGGCCTGTGCGGATGGGCCTGGCTTGGTGGGGCCCATGTGCAGGCAGGGCAGGGCTATAGAGAGCTGGAGACCAGCCCTACTGTGGGGTCACTGGGTCAGGGACTGACAGCTCCGGGGGGCTGAAACAGGGTCCTGGGCCATGGGCAGGGGAGGGGGGAGATCCTTGGCAGGGACAGTGAAACCATTAAGTGCCTTCAGGACCCTGACAAGCAGGAGGCAGAGATCTTCTGCAGAATGATATTGAAATTCTTCACTTAAGATCTCTAATGCCCGTATTGTGGTAAATGCAACAAAAAAGAGTGAATGATGCCTTTTTACAGCCTTTAAATAAGAATTGAAACAACTTTTAAATAAGCTAAGTAAATTATCAACTGTAAATACCTGTCTTAGTGTTTTCCTTCAATTTAATACATACCCATAAAATTTGCAATTCAATGAGAAAAGCTCCAGAGGAGGAAATACTGTGAAAATGCCACCACTGCGAGGATTCTCATGGGTCCTGTAGGGACTTTGTAAATTTGGATGGGACTCATCTCACCTCACTTTTGAGGTGTAGATCTAACCTGCCATGTAAACTTTTTAACCAGTGAAGAGAGCTGTATCTACAACAGGATTCATAAGAACTGGTTTAGATGTTTGCATTAATATGAGGTGAGTTGTGCTCTAGAAGTGCAATTTTTAGTTTAGAGATTGTAAAGTGGCCTGGACAACTACTAAGATGCAGACATCTAAGGATGGGTGAGATGAATCTCACCTAGTTAAATCACTTAATGTTCATCCCAAACTTAATGTTTGATTACATTTCAGCAAAGCACACTCACATTGAAGTATTTATCCACAAACTAAACACCCAAGCTACTGCTATTTTGAGGGTTACTTTATATAAACTTTAACTTTAACAACGTATCTTCACCCTCTTAATCTACATGTTTAGCTAGTTTAGCAAAAAAGACCATTCACACTTGGCTTTTTCTTCTTGGTACAAAAGTGCATCACATGCGAAAGTGCAAAGTAGTCTTGACAAGGCAACAAAGTAAAAAATAAATGAAATTGAAATATAACAAAAGTTTTTCTCTCATTGAACTTTCCATTATTATTTTAAACTGTACATTATAATAATGCTTAGTGAATGCCGTTAAATATATCTACATGACTTTAAAGATTCAAATCTAAAGACTAAAGACTGGTAAAAGACCTGCAAAACCAAAATGGCTTTTTTGGCAGTGGCCAAATCAAACATATATTCTTGAAGGTAGTCCTTTAAAAAGTTATTGTTTTCTTGTTGTGATCAGTAATAAGTATGATTTCCCCTGAATATTAGAAAATGATAGTGTTAGGTGCATTTACTTGTTTTAACTACTTGTTTTGTTACACATTTTCAGTGTCTCTTTTATAAGATGAAATTCAGAATTTTACTACTGATAAAAAATATAATTTATCTGTGTAGTTCCTACTTTCCTACAATATCATGAAAAACATTCAATGATATCCTTTCTATACACAGAAAGGATATACTAAAATATATCAAACATACAGAGCAGAAATAAAGAGCTTGAGTCAAAATCCACCACCCATTGAATGAAGCCCAGGGAAAGGTAAAGATACAAAATACTGTTGGAAACAGGGAAGCTGGGTTTCCCACCAGGACTGGTGTCTTGTAGTTACTGACTCCAATGTCTGAGAAGAAGTGACCTGTGATAAATTTTTTTCAGTGACAGAGACATTTACATGGAAACATGTATTTAGAGTGAGCTTATTTGGCTTTTTTCCCTGGTTAAAAGCACAGATAATATGCTTCCTTTTGTTTGCTTTGTTTTACGCAGATGCATATTTTCCCTAAGCATATAAGTAGTGAATACCTCTGAAAATTTTGCCCATTTCTCACATTGGACTGAAATTGGTTAACAGGGACAGATGTTTCTGGGAAAGCTGAAGGTAGAAAATATGGTAGAAAGCCACATCCACACACACAGTCATACACACAAAGATTGCATCAGTGAGGCTGAAAGTTTCTTTTTTGTTAAACCTAGACAGCTGTAAGGAAAAAGAATATAAATTTTTAAATGTCATGTCATAATTTCTGACATGCTTTTCATTGGATATTACTGAAGCCCCTAAATTATGAGTATAATATATATATTCCAGATTTAATATAACCTTGGACAACTAATGGACCTGTCATCCAAGTTCTGCAAGAAGTGAAGGAAAAACAGAAAACACTCAAAGAAAAAAATTAAATATCTTTTTTCAGAGAAGACTTATCAAATACCATTTGTCTTAAGCAGAAGCATCTTTAGCAATGGAATGTCTCTCATAATGTAAACTGCTGTCATGCAATAAATTATAGGGAAGACTATGTAAGGAACTGAGTTTAACAGCTGTGTATTTCTTTTCTGTAGGGTAATTTGTTATGTTTCTGCCTCACTTTGGAAAATGCAAAGGAAAAAGTGTATTTTGGTAATAAAGGGAAGTAAAAAGATGAATTTGTTTCAAAAGGAACAGAAAAATGAAAAAAAGAGACCAATAATATGCAATTTAAGATTTTTGTTACTTGTGCGTATATTGATAAACAATAGTAAGTTAGTCTATGAATCAGCTACTTACTCATACACCAACTCCGTTGGAGAGTATAGTTATTGCTTGACATATTGAGAAAGCATAAAAAGTGAAGAAGACATTAGCTCATCTTTTTAGCCTGTGATAAATAAATGTTATAAATTCAGACTACTTCAGATATATTATGCACATGAAATGCAAACAAAATGTGGCAAAAGAAAGTTCTGATTTCAAAACTAGTGAAAGAAATGATGCTTCATTGTTGCACTGTCATCAAAACATTGTGTTTTATTGTAATTGCTCTATAAAGCTATCATGTGAAAGTTGCTTTTAAGCTTAACAAAATAGAGTAATATATTCTCTCCCAAATAAACAACACAAATGGCTTTGTCTCTTTAAGGATTCAGTAGTTCTTTATTCCATTCAGCCATAACAAAGCTGATTATTGTAACAAATTTTGTTTTCCATCCCAAGTTTATGTATGCATGAACATAGCTTTACATGTACTTTAAAAATTAAGTAAGTCTGAAAAGCCATACTTTTGCATCTTTAAAATAATAATACTCACCAACAAGAAGGTCCATATAGTGATATATGATGCATAGTGAAACATAGTGAAAATATGATGCAATGGTAGATATGTTAAATGTCTGATCCTACTCCATGGTTCACATAAGTTCACAGGGAACTGCTCTGTCAGGTTTCTAACCTAGTTCATGCAGAGTCAATGCAAGCAGGGCTTTCTAGGAGCCTGAGCTTATCTGGGACAAACTTGCTGATAGAACTGCCGTGTCTGCTGCGCTCTGACCATTAATAAACAGGAAATAATTCTTCTTTATTTGTCATGTGGAGGCAAATATTTCATTGATGTTCTGGGCACTTAAAAGCTTTCTGTCTCTTGTCATATACCTGTGAAAAAGAAAAGGGATAGAGGATATTCAGTTCTCCTCATGTAGCAACTATGGAATGCAATTAAGGCTACAATCCAGAAGGCACTTTAAAGAAGTTTTCTTTTAACCTTGGGATGTAAAACCAGTGGAGAATCTGGCCTCCAATGTTCAGATGGAACACGAACATACCACATAATAATAAATAGCAACATTATAAATATTTCCAAAAAATATTTCTTTTTCCTTATCTATTAAAAAAAAAGAACACAGGAGATCAGGCAAAGCCATTCAAGTGATGATTATGCAGATGGAAATATCAAACGTCCATTCCTGTGCATTCATCCTTATGCATTCCACATTCTGATTAGTGAGGATTCAGACATGTCTTTTATTAGTTCAGCTGTTCATATTACAGGTACATATAACATATTACATATATTAGTTCATATTACAGCTTCTTTCTAAAGAGAGCACAAACATTCATTTAATATAATTAGAAATATACATTAACTAAAAATTGGTGTTCCATTTGAAAATGGAAAATTAAAAAAAAAAAGTTATGAGTATCTTTAGAGGTGGTATTTAAACAATGACAGGCTTGTTCATCAGCTCCAGAGTGCCTGATATCCCGTATGATCAAGATATGTCATCATCTGATATCTGTTTCAGAGCTTGGGATATGCACATGAGATGTGATGCCTGTGTCCTTTAGTACTGTTGGTAGCACACAGACATCTACATCACCAACCTTCAGTCTCTAAACAGGTGATCTATGGAAATTAGACCGGAAAGATCGCCCTTCACATTTTGGGCGTTTTTTTATATACTTCTCGCAAAGCATCCTGGACGAATCCCTTTCTGGAACAGCGTACTTAACTACAAGGATCTCTGAGCTGACTGAGCATGGCAGCTTCTAACGTTCGTATATTCACACATATGTATGTGCCTCCTCTTTACTGTCTTCACAAATTTGTGCTGGCTCAGAACCTTTCTAGGACATCCTTTTGCATCATCACACTGAGGGGTTTCAAAAGAAGAGCTAAAACAGGACCTTTTACCCCACCCCAAGAGGATAACAGGAAGGGCTTTTTTTCCTTTTCTAGCAGCCTGGCTGTTTTACCCGTTGCCAAGAAAAATGGAAAAAAAAATCAGGAACAATTTGCTTTTCAAAAACTGAGACACAAGTAAATATGAAAAATAGACTCAACAGGTTTTAAGCTTAACTTTACACAAACCCTTTCAACATGTTTTAGGAACAGGATGAAAGTTTTTGATTTTGCTGTGTCTATTACAACATTTTAATAAATTGCAACCTTGTGTATCACTGAGACAAAATGTGCGCGTTAAATATTATAGTTTATCCCTGAACAGGTGCAAGCATATAGCACACATGCACAGAAGCAAATCTATAGACCTTTACAATGTTTGTTTCCAGACTTAGCTAAAAACTATATGGAAACTATTTTCTATGTTTTTCCATCTCAGATTCTTCACATGGTCTTTACATAGATTTCTGTGAGCAATGAATGCAGTTAGAGCAGGTGGAGAATAAATGTTGTATGTCGTGACTAGATTTAGCAGCATTCATTATAATGGAACAGAAGTTCAGAAGCTCTGCTGCTGAATAGACGTTTTTTCTACACCTTCTCATCAGTTTGTATTGAGAAAACCAAGCAAGTGAATAAGAGCACTTTAAAGAAAATGTCACTTTTCTCTAAACAAAAGCACTTTTGTCTAAACAAAGGATGGATAAAT
>VYZW01042416.1:39286-55656 GCA_013401315.1 Balaeniceps rex | reverse complement strand
ATCACTTCCCTTGACCTGCTGGCTACACTAATACAGCCCAGGTTGAAGCTAGCCTTCTTTGATCCAAGAGTACAATGCTGCTTCATATGAACTTGTCTACCTGGACCTTCAGATCTTTTTCTGCAGAGTTGCTTCCCAGACAGTTGGCCCCAGTCTGTCTGGGTTGCAAGGGGTCATTCCATCCCAGATGCAGGAATTTTCATTTGCTTTTGTTGTACTCCCCGAAGTTCCTGTCGGCCTGTTTCTCTGGCCTGTTCAGGTCCCTCTGATAAGCAGCCCTGCCATCCAGCATGTTGACAGCTCCTCCCAATTTTGCATTGTCTGCAAACTTGCTGAGAGTGCACTCTGTCCCATCATCCAAATCATTAATGAAGACATTAGACAGCACTGGCCCCAGCACTGATCCCTGAGGGACACCACTAGTTGCTGACTGCCAGGTAGACTTAGCATAAATAGGTGTTATTGAAGCCCTGTATGTGCTTTGAGCAATTTAAGTTTTGATTCTGCTGCAAATGTGTAAACTGGCAGTTACCAGAGAGGACTTCTAATCGATCCTACCTTTTCCTCTGTGTCCTTTATTATAGACATTACTGAAAGCTGAGGCAATATTCATGTGGTTTTTCAGATAATATTCAAAGCACTCAGCTTTTTTTTTGGCAAATCAAGTCTAGGACAGTATTCAGTGCATAGGGGCTTTTTGTACTGGGTTATTTCTCTCTGCACATACTCTCAGAGTGTAATAAAACGTATTACAGTGATCACAGCATGATTGCCATATCTGTGATAACTTTAATGTAGCTAGCAGCAGTAAAAATGCAGCAGAGATTTGGTGGCATGCTCTCCAGCACAGAACAGCAGCCATATTAGAGCTTGCTATTGTCAGAGCTCGCTATTGTCAGAGCTGGCTGCCACATCTTCATGGCAAGCATCAGCAGAGCCAGCAAGGTAAGTGCCAATGTCACGATATCCCTGTTTTGCTGTATAGACACATCACGGCTGCTCCCGTCTGTTGCTATTAAACTGCTCAGCTGGAGCCAGCCTACGCATGCCTGATATTAAGGAGTTTTACCTTGTCTTTTGCCACTTTTGGGAAGTAGGACACAGCAGTTCCTCTAGTTTTGCCAGAAGTAAACCAGTAAACACAACAGGTGCTGAAACCTCACAGCTGCTGATCAAGTTATGGATTTCTTTTAATACCTTTTATATCCATAATGGATAAAGACTGATAGTACAAGTGTTTAAATCAATCAGCAGAAAACAAACAAAATCAACTGATGGAAGCAGTGGAAAAGATCTTTGATGTGGTTGTGTTTTTGATCTGCTTGCTTCAAGTTGTGAGCAGAACTTCCGTCATATACCTCACTTATTTACATCACAGAGCCATCCATTTTATTACCTCAGGTATTACTCAGCTCTTATGATTTCTCTCTCAACATGCCAGAAACCAGCAGATCTGAGAAAGATTCATGTATCTTATTCAGACTTGTAATGAGATCACCAGTGGACAAGACAGATACAGTCTACAAATGTACTGATTACTTTACCTGCAGTTTCCCAGTGGAGCTCAGTTTGAGTACAAAGTTCTGGGAGCACCATTCAGGTTATGGAATGTAAGCATGTTGGAAATATAAAACATTGGCTAAAATTGAAGAACTTAACTCAAGACTGAAGAACTCTTTCCAATAATGATTTCTCATATTCCACATATTAATGTTTTTTTCAAACAAAATATGTACAATTAAAAACATTTTAACAGAATCCATCTGGAGATAATTGAAAAGGCCATCAAAATAAAATATAGCAGTAGACTGAAAACAAAATATTTTTGTAATTGGTAATACTAAATGATCCTTTATACCATTGTCTCATGAAGGAAAACCAAAAGACAAAAAGCAAGAAGCAAAACTGAAAGCAGAGAATATTATACCATTGTGGACACTTAGGGAACTCTTGAGAGTTATTCTCACAGCCAGAATAACTGGCTGATGCTGAAATATTCACTTGCCAGAGTAACAAGAATCACTAGCCTAAACAAATCTTTTTACAGCATATTTTAATATCAGCATTATTGGACATGGGATTTGTGTTCTGTCACTAGTTCTTACAAAGAAGAGGAAGCAATTATAGAGCTGAAACATGTTTGCCATCACTTGTATTTGAAAAGCCTTCAAGTTAGAAGTCTGTATGGCACCAGACAGGGTAATGTTTTAAAAGATGTTTAAAATGTACAGGAATAAAGACTGAGTTCAATTATTTTCTTATAATACTCTTTAACTTCAAGAAGTAGTCAAACTAATCTGTATTTGATGTTAAGTAATATTTCTGCTCTTCATCCATTCACAAATTACCTGAATATAAAATTCTGCAAGATGACAGGTAATGGGGAGTTTGCTAACCCTTTGGGATTCGGGGTTAACAAAATAATTTCTCAGCTATACTTGTAAGGTGTATCAGAAGAGAGAAACATACAAAGAGAAACTGAAATAATTAGAGGCAAGGCTGAGACACCAGGTGCAGTCTTTGTTATACTGCCTTTTTGGAGAGAAAATTTGTAGGACAGCTGTTTCAGGTGCACTACCTGGGACCATGTAAGATAAAACAATAACCTTGTGGGCAGATCTGTCTGACCTGATAATTTTCAGATTTTTGGAGCAGACAGACAATGAAGTTGTCTCTTCAGGCAAGAAATTCCTCAACATACAGGCAAGAAATTCCTCAATATACATCCACTGTTTCAGCTCATTGGAGTCTGAAGTTTCATCTGGGTTTTATCAGGGTGCTCACTAATGAATGCCTTTGTGCTTCCATTCTGTTGACTTTGAGGGTGAGAACAGTACATAATCATGTGACATGGGCTGTAACTCCAACAGGAGTTTGTCCTGTAATAACAATGATATGCTGAGGAAAGGCAGAGGCATCATAATTCAGACTCTTTATATTTGGTGGATTGAAGTCTGATCCTTCTTCCATTTCTCTTAGGATTTTTTTTGTGGGGGTGCTGGTTTACACTAAATTGTGCAACTTTAAACACATTTTGCCAGACTGCTATTTTAATCTTTATGCACTGCCGCCAACTGACACATAGCAAAGTCTTTCAGGGGATGAGATTAAACACACCGTGAGTCTCCACTTCTAATGAAAGCTCCATGGGAACACCATTGGGATCCCTGCTACTTTGCTGCAGTCAAAGTTGTGTGAGCCCATGTGCCATCCCTTTGTGCATTAGGGAGACAGCAGTATCATAGATACGATGCAGAGTATTCTGCTTTCACGCTTTAGGGCATTCATTGCAAAGAATACCAATGTTTTCCTCCTGTCCTCAAAGCCACTTGTTTACCCACCTCTTTGTTCAGAACTGAAATGTTTAGAATGTTTAGCTTTAAAACTGGAGAGGAAAACTGTCATTTTTTATTCTAAGCAGTAGGAAAACCACATGAAATTGCTGTCTCTTTTAGTAAGCTTATTTGTTTAAGCATCCAGGGTGTTAAATTAGCTTTCTCATCTACATGTGGTTTAATACCGCACCCATCTATTGGCTGAGAACAAAACAGGACTTAACACAGTATTGACTGCTGCGACAAGTGCTGTGATGAATTAGATCTTAAAAGATTGTATTATGAGAGCCAGTATCACAAGGGACTAAAGTCTATCGAACCCTATACTGACTGGACTATGAACTGTATGTCTTTTATATCTTTTACCAATTCTGCTGCCTACTTACCATTTTCAATGAGAAAGCTGTTAAGAGGCTGAAGGCTACTAAATTTAATCAATATATTATTCAGTGTAAGAGTTTGAAGGCATACTAAAAGTCTACAGTTAAATATTTTCCCCTCTGCAGGGGATTTCTAATTTGCCAGAGTAGAAAAATCCAAAAGAAAACACACTTTCAATGCATTATAAATAGGGGCCTCTAAACGTTAGACAGTACCCTTAGAGAAACACAGGTTGTTGTATAATCTGTTAAGAAGCAAGCATTTGCTCCTCATGTGCAAGATATCAAATAAACAAACACATGCAAACAGTACAATCTCACTTCACTCATAGAAGGCTTAACTCGTGAACCTGACTGAGACCTATACAGTGGTTTTACTTTTTTAAGTACAGACAGTCAGAAAAAAAGACATTTAAGTTTCATAGCACATCCTGTGTAGGTCTGGTTTTAGTTGTCCTTTTTCCCACTTGCACATGGTCCCCCCTAAAGGGCCATAAAGACTTAAAAGGATTTACCTGAGTTACCTGGCATAGTTGGCCTGTCTGGTTTTGATTGTTCCTTTGAGACACCTGAGCTCATCTTCCTAATTCCCATCTGGCTTGGTTTTACTTCTCATGCAGGGAGGTAAAGTAAGTCTGACACCAGCGTAGCTGAGAGCAGAATGTAAGAGGCAGCTTGCTTTGCAAATCTGTGCCAATTTAAAAGAAATTTGTTTTTTTAAATAGTCTTTAAATATGTACCTAATATTAGCAGCAGTTCAGTGGAACTCAAATATGTATTCAATGTAAGAACGCTTTCCTCATTCAGAACTTGCACTTGGCTGTGGGAAAGAGGCATTCATCGCTATCTGACTTTTAAAAAGGACTAATTCTCCTCCTCTTAGTCATGCTCATGTAAACCAGAAATAACCCCACTGAGGTCACTGGGGCGATGGCAGAGTCCTCTTTGCGTATCTGAAATCAGCCTACAAAATAAGCACAACCAATATAGGCTACTTTAAAAGCTCTAAGAATTTACTAAGACAGGAAAAAAAAAATCACTTCAATGCTGTTTCAATTTCAAATTAAATTTCAGAACATCAGTTTTTGAGAAAAAAATGAAGGATAAATTTCAGTGGCTAATATTATTTTCAAGCTCAAGGAGAGGAATATCAAACTATTGGAAGTGGGGAAGGGTAATGAAAGTCTCAAAATAGAAACCTCTTTTCACTTGAAGGCTGTCAGGAAAATAGCCCCCTGGTTTCCTGCAGCTGTGAAAGCAGCGAGAGCTCACTTTAATGACTGTCAGTGAGAGAGAGGCAAGTTGCTCTATTTTCTCCATACTTGGGCTACAGCTCACAATGTGTGTAAATGTTTGGTGCTGGGATACAGATCTGAACCCCAGTCCTCCCATAGCACAGACGTGGAGAGGAGGTTCCAAATCAGGAGATGTTTGTAGACCTTTGAACAAGTGACAGACTGAGAGTATTCATGCTCTGCCTGTCTGTCTGGTTGGTAAGGTCCATGGCACATATTCCTTACCTTGCTATACATAAGTAGTTTGATGGATCCCTCAGGCTTTGATCCCTAGGTAGGACCTGTGATCCCTCAGGTATGATCCTAATTCATATTTAAGGGGGTCTGCAGCTTTTTCTGGGTAGCAGTAGTAAAATTCTTCCTGTCTCTCTTATATCTGAAAATGAAGCTTTGAAGACTGCTGCAGCTGGGTCACTCTTCATTTGGGATCGTGGGATTAATCAGTTTCTTACTGACAGCTCCATTCATATGAATATGTTTGTTTTCAGACACGTACTTGAGCTAATAAGCATTTGGACTGTTTCTTGCTTGATTCTTTTCATTATGGGCGATATGACGCTCATGCATGCCATTTGTGTTACTTAGCTATTCTCTGCAGTGACTATTGTCAAATGGTCTTTTTTTATCATCACACAGGGCATAACTCATTTGTCTCTCTCACATTCCTGACTCAATACCCTCCCATCTTTTCTTGGTCTTGTCCTGCCCTTGAAACATGCTAGTTAGCTGTATGAAAAAACTAACAAGACAAAGAAGTCGCAGATTTTCTGAAAAAAAACCCCAACCCCATGAGTTCTCAGAGTGACAATGACAAATGATTTATACTGGCAGGCACTCTTCATGAACACTGAATGCTGACACAGTCTGTATTCATGCTAGCTAGGGGTGACCTCTAGGGCCATCATTTGGCCTGTTATTTGTTTGTTTAACATAAAAAAATTATGCTGTCTTTAACATACTAAAAATAAAAGTATTACATTTCCCGTTATGACACATGCAATAAAGGGTAATCTCCAAGTAGCCTTTTTGGTATCTATCATTTTACAAAGCACTTCAAAAGTTACAGTTTTTTTCAAGAAATCATCAGACCCACTGAAGTAGATTTTGTTGCCCTCCCATTGCATCTACTGGATCTTCAGCTGTGGGAAGATGTCATTCTCCTGACCTGCTATTGCATTTCAGCTTAGTATCCTGGCCCTTTGCCTCTTTTGCCCATGTCTGCCACATTTCACACGTATCTGAACTGATGGTGGAAATATCTTAAGAGCTGATTGTTGAGAGCCAGTGATGCTATTTGTAGAATATTAAAAGAATATTAATACACAACACAGTTCACTGAGGAAGGTGTCACTGGGCATGACTGTAAACAAGAAACATTGCCAGAGGCTCATATGGGAAGGAAATATATTTTATGACCCCGGGGTGCTAATGGGCCTTAATGGTCCTGACCAGCCAAACCCCTGCCCGTGGGCACAGGAGCCCATTTAAGCTTAGTCTGGGACCTTCAGGCCTGGTATGAACTATGCTGTTGGGGTGCTGGTCTCTAGTTCAGCTATAGCTCTGCCTTGCCATGGACCCCACTGATCTGTGGGCTGACTTTCTGGTTTGACTTTGGGCATGTCTTGTCACTATGGTCCTGCTTGTCAATCGCTTGGCCTGATTCTGACCTGTGGATTTACTTCCTGGCTTGACCTGGGACCTGCTTCCTCACCACGAACTCACCTGGGGATCTGGGCTGTTGGTTGAACCTGGCCCCTACCTCCGGCTCCGCCCTGCTCCCCTTGCTGGGGTGCTGTGGGGCTGGCCCCGGGGCAGAAGGCCCCTGCCTGCTGGCTGGGTTGTTGCTCCCTGCCCCACAGGGAACAGCTGCCCTTTCACTCCCCCAGTATGCAGCTGCAGTTTAGAAGCAGTATTAATGGGGTGTGCAACAAATGAAGTCATCCGTGTCAAAGGTACTTGACTCTAGGATTTCAAAAGCCTGAGGTAAGTAGGTCTTTTTCTGATATCACTTATACGGCTTTAAATCAGCTGTAACTCTACTGAAGGTAGTGGAACTATCCCGCTATGTAAAAAGTGCTACTAAATTGTATTTTCAGAGGAAAGAAGGGGAGCCTTAAAAAAGGAGAATAGAGACAGCTTTAAGAAACAGCCCTAGAGTTCAAGGAAGTAAGGACACTTATGACCTATGAGTCTGCAGTAATGTACTACTACTACTAGTAATGTACTAAATCATTAACAAAACTTGAATGGCAAGAAACTGTAAATGCCTTTCCAAATCATGATTCTTGGACCTGCCAATTCTACTTCATGTTCTAGCAAAAATAAAGATCTGTCTAGGGCTTTACTAGTGAGGATTGGACCTAGTATGCTTTTTCTTGCCTGCTAGGAAAAATGATGTTAGAAATGGGCTTAGGAATTCACATCTGGGAGAGGGACCTGCTTGATAGGCAGTTGAGCTGCCTAAGCAGTGTAGAACACTTTGGCCCATCACCTCAGTATTTGAGTAAGCTTATTGGGATCTAGAAATTCTTTCCTAAAGCTCCATGCATCTGACTGTGTGCATGTTTATTTTCAGCTGCTATTTATTTCCCAGTTCCTGTTCTATTTCAGTTACATTGTCAAAACCTAATTCTGATGAAGCTCTGGCTTTGATCCCTGAAGCTTCAGCTGTGCAGTATCTGAAAACTATAAGTGGAAAAGCAAAGTATTCTAGTCCCTTAAAAAAGGCAAGGGAAGGATTAGGAATTAACTGACTGAAAAGTCCACAGGTATAGAGTAGAATGTGGATTTTTTTTTTTCTTTTTCTCTCCCCAGAATGTACTAGGTGAATATCTATAAGAATAGAAGAAGCTTAAATGACCTGAAAGGAATCAGGCAGTGTTACAGTTGCAGTTTCCTTATCTAGATCTTCTCAGAATACCGTTTCCTGCCTGCTCATCACTGGCGTTCACAGTGGGCTCATCCAGGTTGAATCAAATATTAAAATATGGATTTTTCTCTTCCTTGTCTGAAAGCACGTTCTCCTAGGATTGGAGCTACTCTTAAGATTTGTTCATTTGGCAAACCTTAAAGTAGTGAGGAGGTAAAGAAAGAATACTTGAAATACTCACCCTATGTGGGCGTAGAAACAGAGAAGCCCGGCTTAGCCACACTGACTGCTTTTCTCTGTCACGCTGAGAAAACACTACACAACTCATTCACTCTCTACATTCTACCCACTTTCTTATTTACTCCTACAACACTGGGGAAGTGCCTTCTGTATGTTAATGCAGAAAAACTGAGCCCTAAAAATGAGGTGTATTCCTCACATGAATATTAAATACAGTTAGAAATAAATTATATTGAAGTGTCTGGCTTTATATCTGCTTGGTACATTACTATTCCTGCCTTGGAGCAATAGTATGTGTTCATACTGGAAGCTCATCTGATAACAGCAGTATGTGCAAGTATGTCTGTAGAAGAAGCCTTCTGCTGATTCACAATATATCAGTCAGTGTTAATTTTAAGCCGTAAGGATTAAAAGTTTGGGAAGGTGGGTCTTGTCGTACTATTTATCTTTACTCAAAGTAGGACACGGCTCCAGACTATATATGTCTTGCATTCTCAACCAATGGATTTGTTCACAGAAATAGGAAGCTAAGATACTCGGATACCAAAATTATTTGGTGTTATTCATATTTCAGGTAGCAATTACTTGATATTCTTATTTGAATGTTGTTTCTGCTGCACCCACCCATGTTATCTGTATTCATGTATACATTCTTTCCTGATGGAACATCAAGTCAGTATGCCAAATGCAGCTGTACCTGCTGGCTTTAATGCAAACCAGCGTTACTGACTATAGGCTAAGGAGACTGACATGTCCTGTTCCATATGAATTTTTTGACTCCCTGGTGACAAAGGTTACAGTATGAATAATATTTGTATGTCAACATGAGCTTCTGTGTGTGTCTTCATTAAGTATTCCAAGGCATTTCTCATCCTCAGATATTGGACAGCAGTGTGGGATGTACATTTGCTATATGGGTGCCCTTGGTATTGGTTTTAATAGGAGGNGTTTGGGAAGGTGGGTCTTGTCGTACTATTTATCTTTACTCAAAGTAGGACACGGCTCCAGACTATATATGTCTTGCATTCTCAACCAATGGATTTGTTCACAGAAATAGGAAGCTAAGATACTCGGATACCAAAATTATTTGGTGTTATTCATATTTCAGGTAGCAATTACTTGATATTCTTATTTGAATGTTGTTTCTGCTGCACCCACCCATGTTATCTGTATTCATGTATACATTCTTTCCTGATGGAACATCAAGTCAGTATGCCAAATGCAGCTGTACCTGCTGGCTTTAATGCAAACCAGCGTTACTGACTATAGGCTAAGGAGACTGACATGTCCTGTTCCATATGAATTTTTTGACTCCCTGGTGACAAAGGTTACAGTATGAATAATATTTGTATGTCAACATGAGCTTCTGTGTGTGTCTTCATTAAGTATTCCAAGGCATTTCTCATCCTCAGATATTGGACAGCAGTGTGGGATGTACATTTGCTATATGGGTGCCCTTGGTATTGGTTTTAATAGGAGGAACAGCCATGCCTTTTCGCGTCTGGCTGGGGCCCCTCATGAGCAGGTTTGAAGCATATCAGAGAATGGGGTAATAAGGAGGTTGGCAGTGGTAATGTCAGTGCCACGGGCTTCTTTTCTAGGTAAGTTTCCCTAATTAGCCTTTTAAAGTTGGCAGTTTCCCTGAGAACTAAATACAACAGGGAAATAATAAAATGTGCTTAAAATTCACCTAGCTTCATGGACAACTCTTTAGTTCTGCCCACCAGAGGGGTCAGAAATCTTCCCCAGTGAGGTACCTGGGTGTTCCTCAGGCGCAGGGAAGCATTCAGATACCCTAAAGCCAGTTTTGCTGGCATCTTACCGTCTGGTCCCAACTCACCCAGCAACAGAAGGGCAAAAAGCTGTCACTGAGTAATTTTACTGCCTGCCACTTTGGCAAGTCGAGTCTGAATTTAACTAAAATCACAGCTTGCAGCAAGAATATTTATGAGCTAGGAAACCCTCCTGTGAGCGTATAAAGGTAATTTTATATATATATATATATACACACACATATATTTCCACACCCTCTCCCCTTCCTCCTATCTCCATGTAAGCAGCAATGCAGCCACCCTGGTTGCCTAGGAAGCTGATTGCTGCTCCTAAGGGATCTGTTTAAAATTCCAATCCAGATTCTAGTCAAGCTTGTGAGATCCTGGGTATGGAGCTCTTGAAGTGGTGGGTACTTTCCATTTTTTCCCGCTCCTCAGCTCCTCTGGACTGAGAGAAGGCAGCTGTGCTGCTTTGCTAGACAGAGCAGCTGGACGTGGTTACCCCTAGAACCAATTCAGTGCTGTAAGAATGGCTTGCCTTATTCCGGGGAGGAAGAAGGAGATGTCTGGGATCATAAATGACACTGGAGAGTAGTTGTGTATATATGCAGTTATTTTAAGGGTTGTTTTTGAGGCTTTTTCTAAGCACCTGCTGCCTTTTTGGGCATTTGTACTTTCATCTGAGTTGTTTGAAATGCAAATAAAAGCAATGATACGTATTCAGACAATCCGAGACCTGTGTTTCGGAAGACTATGCTAAACCCTTTGTGGACTTTCTTTTCGGAAGGTAATCCTAGTGGAAAATTACCAAATGGAGCTTTAAATAGGTGAAATAATAAGCTAGCCAAATAGTGCACCTACTAGAGTGGCAAAGGTGGGTGCTCTTTCCAAGTCTGTTTCCATCTCATAGCCCTACACTGCTCACTACTATTTGGAGAGGCAAAGCAGGGTGATTTAAGAGCAAAGTTCCTTAACATCTAATTCTGTTTTAAGGCTGTTGTTCAAGAAGTTGTCTGTCACGTCTCATTACATGTGCTAATCAAACTTAGATAGGCATTCAGAATAACACCTGGATAAAAATCTATGAATAGAATAACTGATTATCAATGTAACCAATACTCATTAAAACAGATCTTAGATGGTAACAAAAACTAGAGTTTGAGTCAGTTGTTTATGCTCTCAAATGACTGTAGGATCTTATTTAAAACTGCTTTGAAGTATGAATTATGAACAGGAGCTCTTTGATCAGAACTCATGTATGATGTGTCATAAGGAATTATGCCAAAAAAAAGAAGTCACTTAAGCTTCCTTTCCAGTGGCACTGAATGAAATGAGAGCTATGGTTCTCATACTGTATCTTATGCTAGCATGTCCATACTGAAGAAATTTGGCTACAAAGACTACCACCAAACCTCTGCAAAGTGGAAACAGGTGTTTGGTTTTCTGTTGGGGAGAAATCAGCAATGCATGATATGGGTATTTTCTTAGCACACTTATAAAGTCTATTTATATTGCGCACATTCCTCCATGAGTGTGGTCCCACACAGACTTCCTCTTTCAAAAACTTCAGCCCCAAATTTAGCTTGTGGTTTCTGCTGCTTGCAGTAATTTCTCCACAAAGAACTGACAACAAGCTCTTTTCTTCAAAATATGACACCCTGTTTACACATTTAGAAAAAGCACAATTGGAATGTGATGTGCAATATTGCCATTTGGTGATGCCTATTCCATCAATACTAAAACTACCTTTGCAGGTAGCTGACTGCATTGTTGTTGTTGAATGGCTTGATTAACTGGTCTTTGTTATTCTGACATGCACTGGAAATCCTCTTGTGACCATGTAGGGTCCTGCTGGGATAAAATGCGGACCTGCTGGGATGAGATGCGTGTATTTTAATCCCATGGTTGGTACACATCCAACTGCGTGACAGTGGGGCTTGGAAAAGGGAGGAGGGGAAGTAATGGGCCATACTAACTATTCACTATTCAGAGGTCCTAATTTATTTTTGAAAATCCTGCAACTAAATCAGATCATTTTCCAAATGAAGGAGTATTATGTACCTGATTATACTCCAGGACTCAGAGTCATGTGCAAACAGCAGTCTTCTGTTCACTCTGAAAAACAGGGCTTTTTATGATGCTATCCAGAAGAAAGGGGAATATTGGCAAGTACAGCCAGATAAGGCATCTTCTGCTGTGTCTGTTTAATACCACCTAGAAGCAATGTAGAATTTGTAATTATTATTTGGGATTTAATCAACCAGTGAAACAGTAGAGGAAAAATAATTAAATATGTGGTAATATTCCTAGTATGTGCTTTAATTGCTGATTGCTTGATTACTGCTGAAACTGATGAGGCTGAGTGTGATGGTACTATCAGGAAGTTAAGCCTGAGAGCAAGAGATGAAAACATAACATTTAACATGAACACGATACACTGCAAAATAGCATGTTTGAGGGTTGAATTGAGTGACTGCCTGCAGAGATAATTTAAATGCTGTAAAGCCATATATGTAGAAATGCTGATGAATAAGATAATAGGCAGCCTCTGAAGAAAACAAGAGCTGCTGTAATGCAATAGAAGAGTTACAGAAACCTGGGTGAGTGGCTGCGGCACCACATCCAGACCAATGGTTATGACATTATTAAAAGATTCCAAAAGATCCAATGAGTCTCAGAGTGAGGTAATTTAATGGGTAGCAATATTGGCATCCCAGGAGGTTATAGGAATATAATGTTGAAATATACACAAGTCATCAAGGCACTCAAAGCTACAAAACCAGGGCCATCTTTGTCAGGCACTGGATAGATATGCCGCATGACACTTGGAATGACGCACATGCACAAAGCAACTGAAAGAGGTGACATCAGACTTCAGGTATGTGGTGGCAAAAAGCAGGCATAAATAACTGTTTTCAAAGGGGTTTCCTTCCAGAACTGTCAGTGGTTTCTTTAAATACTTAAAAGCAGTAGGACTGAGACACAAAGCATCTCAGTCAGTAATTAGCAAACTGAAAACAGTGCTTGCTAAGAATGGGGTATTGTCAGAAGCAACCTTTTGCTAGATAAAGAGTAAGGACTCTCGAAAGCATTCAGGCATGTAGCTGAGAAATCCAGCCAAAGTCAAACAGTGGAACTGAAAGAACGATTCAGACCGCTGAAACTCTTGTGTTCTTAAAAGAAGGAAAAAACCCTGCGAACATATAGGACCTGAAACTGTTAGAGTGAAGAAGTAACCCTAGAACTGAAATACCTTATTCAAATATTACCTCATATAAAATACTCACATAATTCAAATGTACAGTAGCTTAGAAGTGCCTGAAACCCTCCTTTATGAGCAAAACTGACTGCAAATCTGCCTGTAGAGCAGTGACTTGCTTCTCTCTCTTCCCACTCACCTGTGCTTATGTACTGCACTCCATTGCTGTCTGGCTTTTAGGAGCAGTAGCTGGGACCTAGCTGGTATTTTGGGTGAAGTCTTCCGGCTTACTTCCTGATTCTCATTTCTTGCAAAAGTATTAGTTATTGGATTAAACAGAAAATTGAATTAATTTATACTGTAAAACATAACCGATCGTGTAGTATGTGTTAGAATTTGTCTGCAGGAGAGCCCTGATCCAACCCTTATCTTCTCCCAAGAATATCCTATTCAAAAACTCTGGCAAACAGAAGGGTGTGTAGTTGCTCTGACTCTGTGACTGGAAATGAAAGAGGGGGAGGAAAAAACCCACCACCACCCAGTTGGAAACTGCTTGGTTTTTTTCCTTTAAAAAAAAAAAAAAAAAGCAGGAGGGAGGAAAAAAACTAGCCAGGATTAGGATCAGGAGCTTGGAAATGTAAATAAACTATAAAATTAGAACTGTCCTCCCTGGGTGATGGGGCTGCGTTTCACTATAACTTATCCTCTGTAATTCAGGTTGTCAGTTTACCTCTTGGGATTGAGGTCAGACAGAGGAACACTACTGTGTTTTGACCACATATCATCATGGATTGTCTCAGCAGCAGCTGGTGGATGTTAGTGAGCAAGCTCACAGTTTTAGCATCCATACACACTCATGGCTACTGTTTGGTTAATGCAACAAAATTTTTGTTAGTTCATAGCTAATTCACTCTACTGTAAGGATATCCTTACAACACTCACCAGAAGAGCAAATTCTGCTGATACAAAGTAGTATTTGCACTCTGAGAAGTTCATTGGATGCATAATGGTATGTATAGGAGAAAGCAGATCCGATTGACAAGAATATCAAGTGAGGTGATACGGTGGGACTGTGCATAACTCCAAGTCTCCTCCAAAGATAGTAGTTGCAGTTGCTCTGCCCTGCAAGTACTCAGTTTGTCTCCTCTAATTTCATCTTTAAAATCCAAGTGTATGGGGTTTCTGCAGAGAAATTTTCAGGCTGTTAACTTTTGAGTACATAGTCTTTTGTATTGTAAATGTCATAATGACTTTGTCTCTAACAAAGTTGATTTCTTTTGTGTGTATAGACAACCATATTTTATTCTCCAAAGCAAAAACATTCTGTGAAGAAAATTAAATCCTTTTATTACATGGAGAACAGATTGACAGTTCCTGAATCCCAAATCCTTTGTGAATTGCACTTTGTTCTGGATGAAGGTGGAAATGTAACTGCCCTGGCAAGCATTCGCTATGATGGTAAATCATTGTTTCCATATGGAGATGATTTTTCTGTAGAGTGTGTATTCTGCTTTCTGCGTAGGGAAAGGCCAGATTTCTTTGTGCTGATGTCGGGCACTATGCGATCCTAACATGCCCTAAAGCAATCTAGTGAACGGCAGTCAGATGTTCCACATCTAGGGTCCCATAAATTGTCTTCTGCTCTTCTGCAAACCATTCTTTTTCAGATGGTTGGCACTGGTTTTCTAAAAAATGAGAAAATCAACATGATGGATTAGCTCTAATCTGATGTGATGCTGGTAGCAGGGAAGAACAGCAGCGTCTGTGTATTTCATGAGTAGCTGTCAGTTGGCAGGCCAACCACCATGATGCTGAGCATCTCTAGGTATGGTTTTTAAAGAGCAGCAGTTGGTAAAGGCCCCAGTCTTCTGATCTGCAGAGGGATGACCACTTTCCACATCACTGTGTGGTCTGTTGGTTAAAACTAGATTAATTCCTACTTCTTATCCCAAAAGGAAAGAAGATGGAGAACCTCAGCACATTTCCAGGTGAAATCATACCAGTCAGGTAAAATACTAGTCTAGCTAGAAAACCATGCCCAGTCATTTTGCTAGGTGTGTTCTCTCTGTGGATGTGCAGTATCAAAGCAAGCAAATCTGGCTTCATGCTGCTATTTATGGGGCAGTGACCACCGGTTGCCATGACCCAAGAGTAGAGGCCACACATATAAGTAGCTTGGCTGGCAGAGCAGCGTGACAACGCAGTTGGAGGCTGGCTGAAGTACCCAGGGTTGCAAAGTGGAACGGCAGGAGTACGTGAACCACACATGCTCTTTGAGGTGACTCCTGACTGCAACAAAAAACCCTACAGCCATTTGCCATAAACACTGGTGCCAAATGTTTAGTGTCAGTGCATCTGCTTTGATCATGCAGTATTTACATAGGTTCTGCATAGACATGTCCAGGTAGGTATGTAAAGGGAATTAAGGGAATTCCCCAAATCTGCAGAATTAATTCTAGAATCTGTTTTAGGGGTACATGAAAAATCGGTGTCTTTGAAAGATGATCAGCTTGTAGAATTAAACAAGCGCTCCTGCTGGTAGAGAAAAATCGGCTCCTATGAGGGGAAAGGCTGATTAGCTGGGAGCTTCTTTGTGGGCAACAAATCCTGGTGAATACTTCGCAAGTTATGAAATGACTTCACTTGTATCAGCTATACAAGGGAATAGGTTTGCTTTATCTTTTTATTGAAATTCGTGGAATTCTCCTTTGACAAGGACTTGAAACTGGCCTTTCTTACAAAGGGCTTACAAACTGGTCTTTCGTACATGACAACTTCCAGCTGTACTTCGCGGTAAGTTAAGTATGAGAAGAATTTGCGAGCGGAGTCGCTAGCAGTAACCATTTTGTTCAGCCGCGTTGGATGCTTGCGCTGCATCTCTAGGAACTGGCGGCCATCTACCCAAACGCCGGGGGCAGCAGGAAGTTGAAAAACGGGGCTCTGGTGCGGGGGAACTCGGAGCAGATGCCCGCTGTTGGTCACGGAGCCTCTCGCTGGTCTCCCGCAACTGTGGTGACGAAAGAAGTCGTCCTCAGAGGGCCGAAACCGCCCGGCCCCTTGGCGGGCGGCCCGGGGACCGCACATGCCTCGGGCAGCAACGGGCGCCCCCTCCCCGCCCCACGCCCAGCTGTGGGAACCGCGGACCGGCCGGCCACGCCACGCCGGGCACCGCCTCGTCCCGTCCCGTCCCGCGGCGGGGGAGCGGAGGGCGGAGAAGAGAGGCGGTGCGGGCCGGGCGGGGTCCGGTGGCGCGGGCAGCACCGCCCCGCGGGGCGTCACG
>VYZW01042416.1:3954-29122 GCA_013401315.1 Balaeniceps rex | reverse complement strand
AGTCAGAGCTAATTTAGACACTTGTAAGTTCCTCCAGGCAGGGGCACGACACCTCTGTGTCCTGGCTGATGGGAGCACTTGATATTCTTTATAAATAGACTAGTGAAGCTGGTAGGAGGAAAAATGCCTCTGCCATCAGGATGCTGCCAGAGCCTGGGCATGAAGGCAGCAAACTGTCTCCAAGTTGAATCTCTAAAGGGGTAAGCGTTATGGGAAGACAGGGAAAGGAGACTAAATTTAAAATGTTTTTATTTATGTATTTATTTTTAAGGGAAGGATGTGCAGGACATAGAAATTATATTTGAATTGCAGCTGTTCAGAACTTCTCTCACATACACCGATAATTTTAGGAATAGCAGAGAGACTGGAGAAGGAAAAGAGTGGTCTAGGACAATGGCATCACCCCAAAGGAATTAGATATTTACAATACCTTATATTTTGGCACTATAGTTTCCTTCATCTCTAAGTTAGTTCATGCATTTACTTATTTTTTTCTTATTAATAGTCCTGGGAACTATTGATTGTGTGGAAATTACTGTGGTACTGATACCCTTTAGTGACTGCATGTCAAAAATTATTGTGCTTGGTCTTAAAAAAATACTTTTTTGGTGTTCAAGTGTTTTTAAGTGTGATTTTGAAAAGTTACTGAATAAAAAGGATATTTACAGGTCACAACTATGGGATTTCTTTTAAAAAAAAATCTTGTTTGAATTGTCAAAAGCATTTGGTTTTAGAAGTGGTTCATTGCAAGGTGATTAGTGGTCAGCGTCCAGGGGAGGTAAGCTGATACACCTAAATGGTATTCTCTGGAAGTGTGAAAAAGATAAAAAATCAAACACTTAATGATCTTTTCATGCTTTTTAACAGTTCCCACACTTCTCCCCACCCCCCCAGTTATCTTTGTTCAAGAGAACATGGGCATAATTTCATCAGAAAGCTGATGTAAGTCTAAGGAAATTCCAGAAACCCTGAGATCTCTGGCTGCAAAATAAGTCAACTTCCAATGCTGGGAAACCCATAAAGGGTAGTTGTAATGTTATAACGTCACATTACATTAACTACAACATTAATGCACTAAACATAACTTGAGTATAGATGTCTGCATGACTGTGTTTATTGCCTGATTTTAAGAGATTCATAGACTTGTGATTCTAATTTAAATAAAAGAAATATATTCTAAAGGACTTGGACTGATAAAAATCAAATGCAAACCTAAACTATGTAAAAACTTGTTCTGCTTGCGTCTCTTAGCTGCTGATCTCTGAAAGAAGTCAACTCATAACGGTGATTTGAGTAGGACAGAATTGAAAAGCTGGGAACTGTCTTTTGGAGGATGTAAGCTGAAGTTGTAAGCTGAAGACTGCTTTCCCAGAATTTCCAGCGTCAAACTGTATGACGGTCCTGCTCAAACCTGAAAGCTGGTGAGAAGAAAGAAATGTTTAAAGTGTTCACCATGTTATCTGCTTGCGCACCTTGAGATTTAAAAGCTAAGATCTCAGAGTCAAGTGGACCTTATATTTTGAGAACAGCGGATTATCTTCAAGGTGTGGTCAAATTTCAGTATGGCTAGTGGTCCCTTCGTCACTTCTGAATGCTAGGCAACTCTTCACCTTTACTTATTAAATCCAGAGGTAAATTTGCTGCACAGTGAAAATAGTGAGTGCTGTAGAGAGGGACAAAATTGTTTAAGAGCTCTGTTTGATCCCTTAGCTTTAATGAAGTGGGAGCTTGTGTTGGTTGCTTGGGCAATACTGCTGTGCCATTTTCAATAGCTTTTGCATATCTCAAGACCAGCTGTGCCAGTATGAGGATTTTAGAACTGACTAGATAAGGAAGAAACTTGGAATAGGAGAAAAGAGAAATTTAGTTGTAGATATTTTAATGTTCTAAATACTAAAATATATTAAACTTTAGCAACTTAGCTGTTTGTTTTTTTTTTTAAATCAGATGCTTGCTGCTAAAATGTTAAGTAATTTGAAAATAAAATTATCTTGTAAGTAGCTATTAGTTTTTACGTATCAACATGTAGCTATGCTCTATTGGATAGGCGCTGCTTCCTGCTGATTCCATGCATGATTACCATGGAGAGGTACATGTTGCCTTTTTTTACCATGGCTTTCCTTATCTACACTTTTTTTTTTTTTATGAGGCTGCTGACCCGTTTGTCCTTTCAGTCAAGTTCTGTGTTTCCTGTGGTTATTAACTTCCAGCTTAAGTCATGGGGTGGGCTAACATGAGTAACATTACTGAGCAGGTTTTATTTNAAAATAAAATTATCTTGTAAGTAGCTATTAGTTTTTACGTATCAACATGTAGCTATGCTCTATTGGATAGGCGCTGCTTCCTGCTGATTCCATGCATGATTACCATGGAGAGGTACATGTTGCCTTTTTTTACCATGGCTTTCCTTATCTACACTTTTTTTTTTTTATGAGGCTGCTGACCTGTTTGTACTTTCAGTCAAGTTCTGTGTTTCCTGTGGTTATTAACTTCCAGCTTAAGTCATGGGGTGGGCTAACATGAGTAACATTACTGAGCAGGTTTTATTTAATTTTTTCAGTGATGAGATGGTTTTACTTTTTTAGAAATGCAGTTTTTTATGCCAAGTGGTGTGACCTATTTCTCATAAATGCTTTTAAAAAAAAAAGGAATGCTTCTTTCTTTCTGATGGGGAAAATGAAGAATTATGATTAACAATATCACAGATGCTAGCTTTGTTACTTCGTGATGTGATGCAAAATGCAACTTCAGTGTTGCAGGAATCATACGTGCAGTTTAAATTGCTGACGTTACAGTTAGCTGCAGGGGTTTTGTGAGGATTTCCTCAATGTGATGATTACAAGCATGAGTAACTAAGCAGGTCGTGCTGACCGGAGAATTGGTTCTGCTGAGTGTTCCCGTTTCCTCTCTGTTCTGGTGCTTGCCATAGATCTTCGTAGCACTGGTCGATTTGGTCATAATCACAAGATCCCAGCCACTATTTTTCATTCCTGCAGGGAAAAAAGCAAATCCTTTGAAGCACCAAAGAAAAGGTTTGGCTTGCGCCACTTGCTGACGCAACTATTTTCTGCAATCTCCAACTCAAGAGTATGAAGTTCTTCAGCTGTCTGAGAATGTCTGGATGCTGGACTTGTGGGTTTTAGTAGATGAAAAATGTACTGCCTGGTAGTCTGTTGCCAAATAGCTGGGGAATAATTGATGGAGCATCACAAGTTAAAATGAAAGTAAACGCAGAAGTCTCAATTATAATTTTATCAGGAGCTGTCACCTTCATTTCAGATGTCTTCAAAACAAGCTTTGTCAGAAAATAAGCCTGCAGATGTAGATGAAAGATAAAAGATGCATCAAAAAGCAACTGCAATTACAAACTCTCTTCTGTAGCGTAGAGACATCAGACTAGTAAGTGGGTCCCTGTGTTCTTCCATGAGTTTTTCTGTCTGTAGGCTTTTTGCTCTCCCTCCTAGGCTCTATAAGCTTGCTACAAAATATACCTCTATCTGTCTTTGGTATATAGTTAGGTACAGACTTAATGCTACCTTCCTTTTTGGGCAAAGTCACTATTTCTCTTTGCTATTTCATTGCAACTGCTTTTGCTTGCTTGTATTTCAGTAGACAATGTCATTTTTATGTCATCAGATAAATACAGTAATTTTTATTGAGGCAGACTTTGAAGAGTACTATTGATTATTTATGGAGACATGCTATTTTAATCAAGTAAATCTATTTAAGCTGTCATGGTGAGTCAGTGTAATAATGTGCTTACGCTTCATGCTAGATAGTAGGTTTGTATTCTAGATGGATACGGGTGATTTAGAGGGTGTAACAGTATCAGTCAATTGGCACAGAAGTTTGGCAGTGGTGGTTTAGTGTCATGTCTAACCTCACAAGTGCTTTGAAAGCATTGATGTCAAGTTATTTTCAGGGCCTGACTCAAAATAATCAAAAGAAATAGTTTAGCTCGTCAACCCTGCAAAAAATGTCTTTATATTTTGTACAGGAGGAGGGGATGCCGGCGGGGAGGTTCCATGTGGAGCACTAGCTAGCAATACCCAGCTAGTGCTGAACAAAAAGTAGGTTAGTCATGCCAGCTGGTCTGCTGGGAGGTATGTGCTTAGTCTAGGCTCTTAGCAGACATGCTGCACTCCCGGCATTTCTAGGTAGTTACTAACTTTTCCAGTGAAATGGCCTGAACCAGAGAATGTGACTTGACCAAATTTTTCCAAGAGCCTAGCAGAGGCTTGGCTAGTCTCCTGACTTCCTGGCCTGGCCTTCAATCATAAGACTGTTTTTACCCTCATGTGAGCATGCAATAGCCTAGCACCTTGTGTTGGCACCATCTTGCGAGATTAGGTAAGAGCTGAAGGTGCTCTAAATGCTGTGAGTCATTCTGGCATGTTTTGATGAGTTGAGACTTTTGGATGATGTTTAAAAGAAAAAGATAAATTCTGTGGGTAGGTAGGTATGCTACAAAAGGTAGCTTAGAAGTAGCCTTTTAATTATCTGCATTTTGATATAGGATGCTTTGTTAACGACTGTCTTTCAGAATATCTAGACTGCTCCTGTGTGTCATGCTTATAATTAGTGTTGCCGAAATAAGTTTGGGATTCTGACTTCATCAAGTCCTGCATTCATAGAATCATAGAATCATTTAGGTTGGAAAAGACCTTTGAGATCATCAAGTCCAACCGTTAACCTCACACCACCAAGTCCACCACTAAACCACGTCCCTAAGTGCCACATCTACACATCTTTTAAATACCTTCAGGGATGGGGACTCAACCACTTCCCTGGGCAGCCTGTTCCAGTGCTTGATAACCCTTTCAGTAAAGAAATTTTTCCTAATATCCAATCTAAACCTCCTCTGGCGCAACTTGAGGCCGTTTTGGTCTTGAGCCAAAAACCTGTTCTCAGAGATGAGCATAAATCGCTGCTTTTCTGGCATGCGTCAGAAGCTGCTGCCAGAACACTGCTGCTCCCAGTGCTGAGTTCCACCTTTTCCGCAGCGGTACGGTGCTTGCTTANAGAAAAAGATAAATTCTGTGGGTAGGTAGGTATGCTACAAAAGGTAGCTTAGAAGTAGCCTTTTAATTATCTGCATTTTGATATAGGATGCTTTGTTAACGACTGTCTTTCAGAATATCTAGACTGCTCCTGTGTGTCATGCTTATAATTAGTGTTGCCGAAATAAGTTTGGGATTCTGACTTCATCAAGTCCTGCATTCATAGAATCATAGAATCATTTAGGTTGGAAAAGACCTTTGAGATCATCAAGTCCAACCGTTAACCTCACACCACCAAGTCCACCACTAAACCACGTCCCTAAGTGCCACATCTACACATCTTTTAAATATCTCCAGAGAAGGAAGCTAGAACCTCTCTGGGCAGCCTGTTCCAGTGCTTGATAACCCTTTCAGTAAAGAAATTTTTCCTAATATCCAATCTAAACCTCCTCTGGCGCAACTTGAGGCCGTTTTGGTCTTGAGCCAAAAACCTGTTCTCAGAGATGAGCATAAATCGCTGCTTTTCTGGCATGCGTCAGAAGCTGCTGCCAGAACACTGCTGCTCCCAGTGCTGAGTTCCACCTTTTCCGCAGCGGTACGGTGCTTGCTTAGCTTGAAAAGCAATAACTACTTACTTATCTCCAAAGCAAAGAACCAAGGCCCATACGTGGAGACTAGCGAGGTGTTGTCAGTTGTTGATAGAACTGACCTTTGAGTACCGAGAGCTTGCAACGTGGAGATGGCGAGGCTGGGGCATGACCTGCACTCTGGCCTGTGCACGGAGTAAATAAATATCGATATTCTCTAAATGTCATGTAAGCAGCAGCTGCTCTGCAACGCTGCAGCCTCTTGCTATGTGGTAGTATATGCTGAAGACCCCAAATGTGTTTTGCTGTGTGGTTTGTTTTTTGATCCATCTGCATATAAAAATAGTTTTGTGGGGAGATAAGGTTGGTTAGCTTTTTAGTTCCCTCCCCTCAGGCTCAGTTTTATCTTTTTTAACTTACAAATGCTTACTTTGGTGCGTGCTCACAACGCTTATTGTACTGTCTTCACTTAATGCATGCTGGCTAAGTGCTGCCTTTCCCCGGGAGTGCCTCGTGGGCCAGCACGGAGGAGCAGGGGCTTCAGTGCTGTGGCCTTACATACGTTCACCTGATTCCCGGCAGCTTGATATCAAGTAGGAGCTGATGACAAATTGTATTGACAGGCTTTTATTTAACAGTTACTCAGCAGGAGCTGTTCCTATTCCTCGTAAGTTATAACACAGCAGCTTTTAATTTGTTAACAGGCCAAAGTGTATTTAAAAGAAAAATCTTTCCACCTTGTTTATAATGTCTTGAATATTCCATTTAAAACTAAATGTTTTAAAACTTCTGATCTTGCAATTAAGGTTTAAAGCTAATGAAGCTTTTTCTCTAAAACATTTTGCTAATATGAGGTGTGTATGATCTCCTTTTTCCAGTCTTGTAATTTTAACCTTTTTTGTGGCGACTTTTTTTTATGCAGCAACAGTATTAGTGAGTGTAGACTGTGCACAAAACCTCTTGTTCCTGAGAGCTTTTTAATAGATTTTACCTTCTCCTCCCTGCTAAGTCTAATTTTGCTTTTTCCTGTGGTTCCCCTTCTGTTCTTCCATCTGTTTGGTCTAACTGCTTTATTCTCTCCTAGTGTTTTGTATACACTAATCCTTATACCTTCTACCCTTCGCAGCTTTGTTTAATTTCAGTGGTTTAGTTCAGTTTAGTTTCCGCATACCTTTCACTAAGATGTTCCAGGGTGAGCTATGATTTTGTGAAACTGAGACTGTTAAACTCGTTCCTTCTGTCTCTCTTTTTTTCTTTTTTTTAAAACTTTATTTTTATTACTTCTTGCACATGCCGTTTATGGTGCTATTGGCATTTTTGAAAAATACTGTGATAGCTCTGGTTTCTTGCTTCTCAGAATCTCCAGTTCTCTCCATTTTTCCACAGTTTCCAAGAGCTTTAAAGGTAATTCTCCAAGTAAAATGAGATGGAAGGACCTCAGTCCTGCAAAATGTACATGCATAATACATTTCACTTACTGCAAGCCCCACTGCCCTCATTTCTGGAAGATCACCACTCTGGGTCCTGTTGCTTTGTACTATGGAAGTCACCTTGGGCCGACTTGTAGATCCCACAACTCTTCTTAAGAATAACCACAATAGATAAAATAAGAAGTTCAGTGATTCGTGAGACATTTTCAAATACTAATGAGAAAATTAATTGGGGAAAAAAAATTCTGATTTTGAGATTGTGATTTTACATGGTTTATCAGCGCTCAGAGATAGAGATTAAAATCTTGCTAAGAAGATTGGTTTTTGGAGCACAGAAGAGTTTTGATAAACAAATATTTATCAATTACATGTGTATGTAAGCCTTCTCATTCTCAAAAGCAGGAAAGAAGCAAGAGAGATCTCTTTCTGTGAGCGGATAAGTGGTGGGGCAAAAAGAAACATTGGTGGTGGAAAAAGTTATCTTCTGTCTGTTTTGATGTGCTGTCATAAACAGAGCTCAGTTCAAAGGATCTGGGAATGTCAGAAGATTTCTTTCAAGACTAACCAATTTCCTGCAACACACTGTCAGTGCTAGGAAAAGGCATCTCTTGCACATAAGAGCAGCTGGTTGTTTAAACAAAAAAAGGGGTGTGTGTGAGAGAACAACCCCCCGGCCCCATCCCTTACATAGTGCCATTTTCCAGTGGAAAACGGACATCTGTGAGAACAGGGCACTTCAGCAAATTCCGTGCACTTCGGGATGTCATTTTGCAAGGAAAAGTGTATTTTTTACTAATGGTGCATACTTCTTGTTTGGGTATTTCAGGAGAGGGCTGGGTTTTTTGTCTTTTTTTTTTTAACTTTTGCAACGAGTTATTTGAGTTTTGAAGTTTTATTGCATACTATTGATTTGAAATATATTGTTCTGATCCTCATCAAAACAGTTGTTTAAAAATATTATTACACAGAATTATTCCAGGTGTTAATCTTAAGTCAATATACTTGTCCATTTTCTGTGTAGTGGTATTGGTAATTTTTCTTACTCTTTATTCTCTTAAATAAGAATTGTGAACTTTGTATCAGTAAAAGGGTTGTCAGTTAGAGAAACTAATTTTTAACCTATATTTAAAAGTGTGTGTGTGTACCTGTTTAACGTGTTACAGGATTATTTTGTGTCTCGGGATGATTTACCAAATTACTCTTGAGACCCCTTAAGTAATAATATTCTTGTTGTGAGTTGCTTTGCACAGGGGCAAGAGACTTTTGTTAAAGAACTGTTGACATTGTTATGACACAATCATTAACCTTGTGTTAGCAGGGGAAAACTTAATATTATGGGAAATGGCAATTTTTTTTTATTTACTTGAAAGTTCTGTCTTGTGGAAATACAGTTAATATCATAACTTGGGTGAAGACAACTTATTGATACTGTTGTTGCCAGTTTGAATTGCCTCATGTGCTTGCCTTTAAGAAATAACTTGACGCTGTCAAAAGGATATTTGAATTTTCTTTGCTATAGCTGATGTTTCAACATCTGAAATACATTTGCCAATGTTTTGTTGTTTGCAGGAACCATTGATATATGAAGATGAAACCATGAAGAGAAAGCAGAACGAATAATAATGCTTTTCCGAAACCGTTTTCTGTTCTTGCTGGCTTTGGCAGCCTTATTAGCCTTTTTGAGCCTCAGTCTACAATTCTGTAAGTGTCCTCCCCTATTGTTTTCTATGTATAGTGGTCTATAGGTGTGTTTAAAAATGGCCACGCTTATACGCTGTTTAAGCATTCTTTCTGTATTTAGGTGTTTGGGTTTTGGTTTGTGTTTTNTTTTTTTTTTTTTTTTTTTTTTTTTTAAATAGGAAAATAAAAGTATGACTAGAAATAGTTTTGTGTGCCATATAGGAATCTATACAATCTAGAGACTTTTCAAATCAGGCTATCTCAGAAAAAAATCTTAATTTTGTAGTGCAATTAAGTAATTGAATGTCATTGAATCCTTCCATGAAAAAATACATTTGAGTAAAAACTGCTGCAATTCCTATTTTATGTTGCATCAGACCAGACAGGATTGAGAAAACTGCTGTGAGAGGGTTGAGTGTTGGAACTTCTCCTGATTTGTACACTCACATTAGGAAACTTTAAACAGTTGAATTGGCTCATCACAAGTGACTGGTTTGTTTAAGAAAAGATAAATGCCTGCAAATTTTGTACATATTTTAATTCTTAAATAGTATAGAAAAATGACAGTGGTAAAAGTTAAAACTCCAAAAATGTTCCACTCCTGACTGAAAGCTTACTGTGATGACTCTGGTGGATAATTATAGTGATGAGAGTTTGTGTTTGGGAAACCCATTGGATAGGGTGACTGGTTGTCTTCCGAAGCAAATATGACTGGCATCGTAAAGTCTTATTGGGAATTGTCATTGTTTCCCTCTTGTTTTGTGTTTGGGGCCAGATCTATGGAAAAGACTGGAGAAGTATTTTTCTTATAGTATTTATCACTTCACACATGTTTTTATTTTCCCCCTCTTTGTGTATGTAAATGGTCATGGTTGTAAAATGTTTTAAAGCTTCAGTACTAGAGACAGAAGGAGAACTGGTTTTGATAGACTTTTCAGTTAGACTGTTCTAAAATGGAATTATTTTGTTTCTCTCTTAAGAGACTTCAGTGTTTTGCTTTGTCAGAAAAACTGCAGAATGGAAAAACGACCTGTGCTAGATTGCGGGCTGTATTTTTGCCTCTGTAAATATTATCGGTAATGCTGTTGACTAAAACTGGGCAGTTTACTTCTGTACAAGCAGAATGAATGCAAGGTGGGATACTTTATTCTTTTTTGCCAGAGGAAAAGGCTGCAGTGGTTGGGGTCTTCCTTCCTACTCTGTGCTGTGTAAAATGCCCAGAGCAGTTCAAAGGGATTGCAGATGCAGTGGCTGGGGGAGTTCCTATAGTACAGAGACTGAGGATGGCAGCGCAGCTAGGTTCAGGTTGTGTTGTAAGGGATGTGTCAGAATCTGGCTGTGATCCTGCAGCCTCACACTGAGGGGAAATGGCATAATTTAGGACCCTGTCAATGTTAATTACATTGGTTAGCCCTTAGGTCAGCTCAGGAACAGGAGGTTGCAAGTATGCCTGAAGAGCTTCTTTCTTTTTTCCCCTTAAGATTGGTGTAGTACATGAGAACCCAATTAGTGGGCAAGCACAGGCCTTCCAGTGTATTAGAACATCTGTGACTGACTGCGAAGCCTGAAGGTGGGTCTCCTCAGGATGTCTCAACTATTTATCTTTGAATTACCTTGAATAAATCAAACTGAAAGGAAATTTAAAAGCTAGCTGTTAAGATGCCATATGTAATCTCTGTAAAGTTTACTTGACAATGACTGTGGATTTTTATTTTTTAACTGAATGCATGTGAAGAAATGTTTTTTCAACAAAGTAAATACCTGTGTTTTACTTTGTTTTTTATTTTCGTTTCCATTTACTGAAAGCCTAAGGAAAGTAACAGTCAACAGAGGAGAACTAAAACTATAGTGGGAAAGCATCTCCTTTTACTAGGTATTTAACCCTGTGGCAGGCATAAATTACAGACTTTCCTTTTGAGCCTGCCTGTTCGGGGCACTTGCAGAATCGCAAAGTCCCTGGCTCTCAGGCAGATCCTGCGTATGGAGCTTCTCTTCTGTTTGAAGTTTGTTTCCTTAAATACTTTGGTACTTTGGTCAGTGCCTCAGGCCTGTCTTTTGATAAAAAGTATTTTGGTATCTGCCACTGCTTTTTAGGATGTCGGCAGCTACCCTAGCCGGGCGCTGGTTCCTGTGTAAAGTGTGGGGAGGTTTTTATTTTTTTCTTTTAAATACTTCCTCTGCCTTGATTGTTCAGGCTTGGGTGTTGGTGTTTCAGCCTGTCTGGAGATGACATTTTGCTTTCCCAGTAATAATTTCCCTCTGCTTTCTGTCATCTTGCTTTGCACTGGAGGTTTTGGTTTTACAGATGAGTCATAGGAAACAGAAATCGGGATTCTCCACGAGGAAAAGTAGTAGAGTTTTATTTTATTGGCTTGAGTGCTGCGGGCAGCTCTTATTTTATGAGGACAGTGTGGGCGCCATACGCAGTCCCGCCAGGATGTTGCCTGTAGGAGGCGATTGCTGTGTTGCTGCACAGCCCCTCCTGGGATCCTGTTTGCTTTAATAATCCCAGCCCCTCCGCTGTGATTGCTGCTGTTTGGGTCCCTGCTCAGTGGCCCAATACAGCTGTACAAGAGCAACGCTAAAGCGTTTGGCACGTAGCTCGGTATCCTTGCCACTGCTTGCTTCAGCTCCTACTGTAAGACAAGCCGCAGCAGCGGGTGCTTGGATGGTCTGGGGAGGAGGCTCCGGGGGAGCGTGTGCCGGTGCCAGACGCTCAGCAGGGACTTGCAGGTGTGAATACAGGTGGAAGCCGAGGGGGTGTAGCATCCCTGTTCAGCCTTTCTATTCGCAAAGCAGGACGTGCTTCCTCAACTTGTGAAGCTGTAGCTGGGGGCACCGCAGGGCTGCCACTGTCCCCCTATCTCCACCCCAAACTAGAATGGGGGTGTGAGCTGCACCCGCAGCCCCTTGCCCAGAGACTGCCAGTGGGATGCTGAGAGGAGCTGGGATATGCAAAGTCTGTGGAAAAAATGGGTGAGTTGGGTTTTCCCAGAACTGAAGAAGGGGGGAAAAAAACCCCAAGGTATTCAGTAAAAAGATAATATAAGCTTCTGGCTGTTTCTGGACAGAATACTTATCTTACCATCTCTCTAAGGTGAATTCCTTACCATCTCTTACCGTTCCTTACCAACAAACAGTAACTACTCACGTTTCAGATTTTAAGAATATAATTTCTTCAGTGCAAGAAAAAAGAATTAGAGTACTGCATTTTGCCGATTTATACAACTAACTATATTTTAAAAGCCACAAATTTAGAATTCTTGATGCAGGGAACTTGTTTTTGTTATGTGTTACCAGCATACCAAATTAAAAGGAGACCGGATATCTCCCTTCCTGAATTTTGCCTTCAAGCTCATAAGCATGGCAGATTTTCCACTAACAAGAAGTCTCTCTGGGTTTTTTGAAAGTACTAATTTAATCTGAATTTAAGATTAAAGGGAAAAACAACCCACAAATAATCTATCCAAGGCTGTGTACATTTTAGTAGTGAATGAAGAAAACTAACTGTAAATATACAGATTTTTGTTAAAGATGCTTTTTATGTTGTAACTGGAGATTTAAATAACTTTTTTGTGATTCTCAAAAGTGGTGGAATAATGTACCAGTCCAGAAATTAACCCTTGAAGGGGGAGGAGACACAATGAATACTTGAGATTGATACTATGGGACAGTATTATTTTCTCCCACAAAAATAGAGCAATCATTTTTAAATATCTGCTTTAGATATAAGTCCGGTTAAGTTGCTTCAGACAGGATTTGACCAGTAGAAGTTACTTGGCAGGCTATAGAACTTCATACATCTTCTTTAAATATATATTTTGGCTTCATCCATGATGGTTAGTTGAACTGTATTAAAGTAGAGATTAATATGAGCTGTTAAAACATATGGTTGAAGGCTATTGTAAATAAGTCTATTACTTCGCAAAAACTAACAGCAAGTTATTAGTTAGGCTTCTGCAAATTGTTACTACAGTGTTGGGTTAAATCCTAGAGGGAAGGAAACAAGACTGGAAAATAATAAGCATTTTAACATAATTTGTCTGAAAATCCAACTCAAATCTTGGTCCTAATACCTGCAAGAAAATTTGAAAGTGTTACAATTTCTGCTTCAGTCTTTTAATAATTATAGTGATACATGTTGCAATTACTTTAAACATGTGAAAGGGTCAGCGGCTTTTTGTAGGGACGGTCCCATAGGTCTGTATGTACCTGTCCTTAATTGTTTGAGTTTTGAATGGATAGTAAACACAAAGGAAAATGAATATTCTCAGTAGGAGAAAAAATGTTATGCTTACAGTAATGAATATTTCTGTCAGTCTTTACCTAGACTAATGCATTGATCTTAATTCCCTCTCTGTATATTTAACCTGGGAGTAAACTCTGTTTTGTTGCTAATAGTTAAGCTATCTTTGTTGAAATACCTGTTCTGTAGTTAAATGCTTTGTGTTCCTGCTTCCTGCCAAACTGTCCTCTGGCACTAATTGCAAATAATGCCACAAATAGGTTCCACCAGAAGATGACTTGTATGTTATATGTAGCTGTATGTTATTTAAACAAATTTGACCTACATTTCTTTCAAGGATGTGGGTAATACCTTTGTCTTTCTACACACCATGGAGTCCTGCTATCTTGAGATACTTGGGTTTATCACCAGCACGGGGCCGTAACAGTAAATGAGGGTAAAATATGAAATGAGGAAGGATGTAAATTTTGTTCATTGTGACTGTGTGAGAGAGACCTATAGGTTTGTTCTGTGAAGATGTGAGTCAGGCCTTTGCTTCTCCTAAAGCACTCTTCAGACAACAGCCCTCCTCTTGTATCTTGTTCTTGTGGAGGCCCAAAAGGTGGGATTATCTCTAGACCAAAAGGCTCCCTGAGAAGTGGGTGTATTCCTTAGTGACCTGGACTGTTCGGGTTTTTTTGCAAATCAGTGATGTGCCAATGTAACTGCCACAAGCTCCATTGCAGTTGAACTCTTATAACCATGTGCATAGCTAGTTTCCTTGCATGAAAGCCTGTGGAAGTGTAGTAGGCTTTTGGGGGAGATACTAGAAGGTGATTGCGCAGTGTTTTCTTCTGGTGACACACAATTTTTTGTAGGTTTTTTCCCTACCTCTTCAGATATTGCAGTCATTTAACAGTCCTGTGAGCTTGTTTATGTTGTATTAGTCTATTATGAATTCAGTAGTGGTTTTTTTGGAACCATTGCTTAGGAGTGTCTAGCATTGCAGTTGCAGACAATTTGAGATATAGTGTACATAGAATAAGTAGCTCAGATTTTCTGTAGAGCTTTAAGAAATGCTCCGATTTTTTTTTTTTATAGAGTATACCTCGTGTTCCTATGCCACTTTTCCTTCGTTCATTTTTTCCTTCTACGAGCCAGTAGTTGCTTGCCTTTTTACGTCCACTGAATCTTTTCTCAGAAAAGGGCAGTTTGTACTTTAATGTGTATCAACCTGATGATGGCCAATTTCAGTTAAGACATGGGACAGTGAAGGAATTTGGACTTTTTTTTTCTTTTAAGAGTTGCTTAGTCATGACCACGCTTAGTCTGTCTACTATCCTTCTAAGTTGTAGGTGGTTTTAGCCAACATGTGCAACTTTTAAACCGTTTATAGTTGACTGGACAATGCCTTGAGCAACCTGATTTGAGTTAGCCCAGCTCTGAGTGCTGGGTTGGAGCAGATGACCTGCAGAGGTCCCTTCCAACCTAAATGAATAGTTTATTCTGTAGCAGTAGATAAGGTGATTTATTTATTTATTTGTTTACTAGCAAATTCTTTTTTGTTGTTTAAAATTTCAGGAGTGTTACCCTTATCAACTCAACAAAAGCTCATTAATCCAGTTCTCTGCTGTTCCTTTTTCATGCCTTACAGATAACTGCAGATGTGTTTTGGATTGGCATGTCTGTCTTTTAAAGCAAAAAAAATTGTTCCTAGGATTCTTCCATAGGTTAGTTGTATACTGACCTGAACTGTGTTTTTTGTTACTTTTTTTTTTAAGTAATCTCTGTTCCTGAAGTTACTTCCCTTTTAAATTTTCAAAGCTCACTCACTGAGTGAAAAGCAGTGCTTGCACATATTAAATGGCATTGTGGTTTATTTGTTAATGAGGTGGAGTCTAAGTAGTTTTGTATTTAAAAGACTGAGGCTTTTGTGGACTTGCTGCAGTGAAATACGAAGTCTTGGAAAGTGGAGGTGATCTCCCTTTATGATTTTTTGGGAGATGATTGGATTAAAAGAGCTGGAAACCCTACGTACCTGGTGTAATTTTGGGCTTAACAACTGTGCACATTAATATTGGACGAAGGCAAGAAATATGATTCACCATCTTCCTCCAAGCTGGTTTACATCAAGTGTCCCAAAGACATCAATGGTTCTCTGAGCCAGAGAACAACGTTCTGAATTTCTGAGACTAACAACTATGTCTGTCATTACAGGCTTCTCCAGCACAAAAATCTGTCAGGCTCTACTGTATTAAATATGTTGTTTTGGGGTTTGCTGCTAGCAAATCCGTGGCAGCTTTCTGTACCCTGATGTTCACAAGGACAAACAAGTGAGCTGGCTTGGCTTGGGTAAGCAGTGGCATATGGTGTTGAGATCACTTCCCTGAGCAGGTCAGTTTGTGGATGGAAAACAGTTGGGATTAGATGTGAAACAGAAAGGTGCTAATTTAATGCAGTAGTTAAAATATTGATTTGAATGTGTAAGGCTTTTTATCTTGGAAGGACACTGATGTAGGGAAGTGCCAGATGTCTGTGGATTGTGTTTGACTGATGACATTAACATATTAACCAGTTTGTGTCCTGTGCCTTTGCAGAGGCTATGGCTGAACTGTAGACATGGTGGGTTTTCCTGCTTTTTGGGTGGTAGCCCTTTGAGAGCAAGGGAGATTACTCTATCTGACCCAGGTGTGCGGACACAGAGATACTGCTGAGAAGTGCAGAAAGCAGCTCTGTTGAGAGGTGACAGAAAGATGCTTTTGCTAGTGAGCAGATGTACAGAATTTGTTGCAGCCCAAAAAGCCACTGACTTGGTGTTCTGAAATGAGGGGAGCAATGCTTGTAAAGATGTAGTGGGCAAAGTAAAGGTGTGCTTTTAAGTCCTTTTATTTCTTTGGTTTTTACCTATGTATTTTGTGATTTCTATTTCAACAGCTGGATGTTCTAGTACATGCCCTAATAAAAGTTGACTTGAGTTTCAAAAGCTATTCCAAGTATTTTGGGATGCTGTCTAAGGAGAACCCTAAGGAAAAGAGGCAACGACATGCACTCGAAGCTCTAACGACTATATGCTCCTATCGTTTGGTCTTTTCAAGGGGGGGAAAAGCCATTTTATCTAGGATGATAGAAAGCAATTGTGCACACTTCCTCTTCGTATCCATTTGAGGAGCGAGAGCTTAGTAGGAAGAGTTAGTGAATTACTTACAGAATAAGCGCAGGGGAGCATGCATGTTTCAGCAGCAGAGAGCCCTTGTCAAAGATGTAAAGTGTTAGTGACAGATTGCTAGATAAGAGAACAGGAGCAACCGTTAAACTATCTTGAACTCTACTGTATGGGGCATATTTTTGTGTCATTCTCAGCTGCTGTAGATGAAAAAAGATCACAGAAGCCAGAGGATTTGCAGTCCACGTTCCTGAGAAAATACTTTTTGCCATGTTTTCTTCTGCTGTGTTGAACACTTAGTGTAGTTGGCCTCTACGTTTGTGTTCAGTTCATGTGTAAAATCTGCCAAGTGTCTTTTTTTCAGTCATGATGTAATCACTGCTGCACAGCTTCCCACTCCAGTATTTGTGAGATCCAAAAAAATATACGGGACAAAAAGAAAAAACAAAGGTCACCACCCACAGGCAAATTATGGTGGTAGCATTCAGTATATTGTGTCCTGCAGCTACCTTTTCATGTTGACCTTTATTTTGAGACAATAGTATGGAAATAGAAAGAGTTGCCGACAGTTTCTGAACACAGCTGATAAAAGCTGTCTTGAAAATCTGTTCCAGGACAATTCAGCTGGATTTAGTTCATTTACCAGATGCTGAGTTCTGTAGACAGAAGCAGGACAGAGCTTTAGAATCTTATTGTAGTGCTCATGAATCTTGGTAGATAAGTAGCAACGGCTGGATCTACTGTATTTATAATAATCATGCTTTCAGGCCATAAAAATACCCTACTTAGTCTTTGTATACTTAAGCCTTGTTTGGTAACCTTCAGGACACTGATTTGATGTAGTTGAAGTCATCTCACAGCCTGATGAGACGTGGCAGCTACGCAGGTACATCGATAAGAATGACTTTGTTTATAGCAGCATGGTAACGCTTCTCATTGTGAATCTTAACGAGCCTGTGGTAGCCAAGGGACCAGCATAACTGCTTCATCATAAGCAGTGGTGGGGCTTTTTTTTTCATCTTGTCACTAAATAACCGGGAGCACGAGCAATATCTGACTTGAGTAATGTGTTTATAGGGCAGGAAATCTGTGCTTGTCTAGATGTCTGGTAGGAACCTCCCCTGCCCCCTTCCAGTCGTCTGGAGAGCCAAGCAGTGAGGTAATTAGTGAGAAGCTGTTAAGGAAAAGCTTTATTATGCATACATATTTATTTTAAAGAAAGGAGTGCATTTAATTAAATCTTATAAATCTTTTCCATGTTAAACAATGTAGTGTTTCAGTGTAGTAGGAAAATAGAATAATATATAGAGAGTAATTTTTCACTTTGGGTGGAGAAGTGGAAAATGACTGTCTTCTCTAGAACTTGAAAAGGCTCAGACTTGCAGTCAGCATTGCTGCGTTACTGCTGTCAAGCTGAAAATCCTGGAAGCTATTTAAGCAGTGCCATATGCCCTTCTGAATTGTCAACTGAAAAACAATTCGGGGGGGAACCCTAAACTATAAAGCTCTTTTCAGAGCCACATCTGGACTCAAATGCAAGTACCCATTGTATAATTTAACATGTCTGATTAATTTTGGTCTCAAAGACATAACACTACAAGGCCTGCCATGTTGTGCTTTGGTGCAAAAAAAGATTTTTTTAACATATTTATTTTCCTTATGTAAATCAGATTGGGACCCTGTGAAAAATCAGCAAAGCATGCAGCTAATGCAGCTGGAAATAAGAGATTTGTTCTTGGAAATCCTGGCATGAGTTGTTTAAAGCTGGTAGAACTACCATGCATGGTGGTCGTGTAGTTGTTCTACTTATTTTTGAACATGAATACACAGAAAAGGCAATCTGGCCTTTTCCCCTGTTTCAGGGGGGGATTAGGAATAAGGCCCTGCATCAATACCTGCTGGCTATGGCTCCGTGGGCAGAAGGCTGCTTTTGGCAATTGTCCCAAGATGAGGAAAACCTTTAAAGAAGTTCCCAACTTGTGATCCAGAAAATAGGCAGACAAATAGGCCTTGACCCACTCCTGGAAAGCAGTAGGGGATTTGGCTATTTCTGACCAAGTCTGTGAAAAACAGCTAAAAAAACCCAGCCAATTTACAGTAGTTCTCAGTTGTCCATATGGAGATTTGCATCTCCAGTGGAGAGCTTTAGGGATCTGAAAACCAAGAAGGCTGAAAACTCAGCTATCGTTAGACTGAAGAATAAGCTTTTGGGTGCATTTCATGCAGTAGTATTACATCAATATTGATTAATAAAGTTAAGATGCACTTACAAGTTGCAGCTACAATCATATTATGATTGTTTCGAGGAGAAAGAAGGGGCTGTGTTGTGAAAGATGATACTGGGCTATATGTATAGACTTGCATTTTGTTCAACTAAAATTTAGCTTATCTTGTATTTGAGCTTGTGCATGGCAGGAGACCACTGTGAAGTCTTCAGGTTTTTTCCTCTTAGCTTAGTATAAATGAGGTTTTCTTAAAAAACATGCACATTAGTAAAACAAGCACTTTAGAGCTCACACTCATTCCCTCTCAATCACATCTGACTTCCACTACATTACTTGAGGTTCATCTGCAACCTCCTAGCCTTCCCAAGTTTCCATTTTCTGTCAGTAAACCTGGGATATACGGCATGCTTCTGAAAACTTATTTTTCCTACACTTTGAACAGAGAAACAGCATTTTTATTTACTTAAATAATTAAAAGTGGCTCAGACTTCTAAGGGGAAAATTGCCCTGTAGTACAGAAAAGTTATTAAAAAAAAATTAATCAAAGCTTAAGGAACTAGAAAAAATAATGGAAAATAGAAAACTTTAGGTAGCATTTCTTTAAATTTCTTATTTCCAGTAGATATGTCCATCTCAGCCTTGGACAGGTGATTTTCCTCAGGTTTCAAACAGTATCAGAGAAGATGTAGCAGGCAAACCAAAAAGAGTGTTTGTTTTATTTTCACTGAGAGCTGAATAATAGTGAGTTGCTATAGCTGTTGGTCTTGTTAGTTGTATTGTCTGCTGCAGTTTTTCCTCTAATGTTGTCTTTGACAGTCTTCAGAAGATAGCTGAACCGCCTTTACTTTTAAGTATTTATTGACAGCAAATGTGGCTTGGGCTGATGTTTTGTAGTGGTCAGCTTGATGATGATAACTTAATGCTGAAGTTGAGTAATGTTAGCACAGTAATAATGTGCTCACCCCAGTGGGCAATGCAGAATCATGCCAGCTGCCATCTGGGTTTTGCCGTTCCTGGGGCACATGCTGTGCTTGCTTAGTGAGACTCTGCCCAAGTGGGGACTGTGATTGACTGCTGCTTGTGTCTTGGGTAATTAAAATACGAAGCAAGGCTTCAGGTGAAGCTTTGGGGAACAGTCATTACCTGCATACCTTAATTTGAATGACACGGCTCCTCTCATAGACAAAATGTTATACCAATATGTGACAGGTGTAAAAACTGTGTCATGCAGCATGTGTGACAATGAGCTGAGCTTCCCTGCCGGGGGCTGCAGGATACTTTTTTGCTGAAGAACAGTTGAGGCAATGCTGAAGTTCTGGTTTTGGCCATGAAAAAACAATATCCGTTTATCCTAAATCTTAGTTCAAATTTCCCATGAGTATTTTTCCAGTTGGAGGAGAGTGGCTCCTCACATAGCCTGCCCTGCTCCCATCCCCGCCACGCTTGGGGTTGAAGACTGACTGTGGCTGTTCTCCAGGTGGAGGGAGGGCAGCGGGAGAACTGGTGCTTCAGGCTCTGTGATGACTGGGTCTGCAAGAATAAAAGAAAAGGGAAACCCACCCTTGTCTTTATTAAGTCACAAGAAATAATTTGGGAAGGAAATGGGACTATAACTACTGCGTCGTCACTTTGAAACAGAAGATGTAGTTTAAGGAACATGAGGAAATAAAAACATAGCACTAAAGAACAGAATTTTAAAAGCAGCACTTTTCTAATATTGACCCAGGTAATGCAGAAATTTACCCTACAAGGATTAGTGCATCAAAATGGAAAAAAAAAATCCAACTTTGTGAATTTAATCAATTTTTCTTGGCACGTTAATGTTTATATGTAAGAATTCGAAATATGATGTTCTGTTCCACAAGTCTGCAGCAGCATTCCTCATTGTCTTCCAAAGTAATTGATATCTTTGCTGTAGGAAGGGAGAGGTCTATGTTTACCTGATAGGATCAATAGAACTATTCTAGTGGGCTTTAAATTCTGGTGCCAAAATATGCTGTAATGAAGGCTATTGCAGAAATCTGTTCTGCGGTATGAAGTGCATGTATTCAAGGCTGCCATAGCAAGCATTTTTCAGTGCTTTTGATTAGAAGCACTGGCTTGAAAAGAATGTTTATTCAGTGATATCTGATACTTGGTTACTACACTTATACTTTTCCTGAATATTTTTTAAAGTCTGTCTTAGAACTTGAAACGCAGGGTGCTGGCAATGGGATTGTGCTGTAAGTCAACAGACTCCTTGAAAATTCTCTGAATTACTATGATCTCTCTTACAGAAGGAAGAACAGCAGCAGCAATCCAGAAACTGAATGTATGTCAAATAGGTATATGTGTCTGGGCACATCTCGGTCCATAACTCCACTAACGCTGAATGTTTGCAGATTCTTGGAAGCTCAGAGGAAGGGATCTGTAGTCTCTGTTCACTGTTTGCTCCCATTTGACTGCTCGGTGGATACCACGAGGTTGGAAATTCCTGCCTGCTACTGTAATGAGGTTGATGAATCTGTACTTTGGGTCATCCATTTTCAGATCTTTGGTTTGATAACATTTTTAAGCATGTAAGAACGGAAGTGTTTACCTCTGCTGCCCGGCTACAGTTCCAATCTGAAAGCTGTACCTATGTGACCTTGAAACAAACTATTGCTAGGCTGAAGTATTGTGGAGAAATTACACTCCAAGGAACCTTCTTTAGCTTGTCAGGGATTTGTCAAGGCAGAGCTTTTTGTTGTTGCTATTCTAGGTTAAATTTAGGTGTGTGTCGCCAGCCTCCTGCTGTTCTTCTTTCTGTTACCCACCTCCCCCATAGCTCCCTTCACTCTTTTTTCTTCGGAGTGGTGCTCAGAGAAGTTAGCATTAGCAGCACTGTGGGAAGAAAACCTTGAAGCTTGGAGCCTGCTCTGCAGTAGAAAGGGCAGTAGCTGCATATGGAGCTTTCTGTAGAGAACACATCTGTGCTTCAGGGGCCCCCTGCCCCACTTGCTCCTGAAGAGGCGGAAGACACAGCAGAAGTGGAGACAATGGAAGGGCAAATGCTAGGGGAAGCAGGGATGTGGCGAAAGTAGCAGGTTCAGATGTGGATGGTTAAGGGATAGAGACTGCAGAGATACTGAGGACTGTCTCTTCTTCATAAGTTCAGTATGGACAGATTTTATATAAATATAAAATTTGTCATCAGTTTCTGTAGGAGAAGTGGTTTGATTTAAAATAAAAATTACTGGAGGTTTTTTGTTTAATTAAACTGCACATTCTTAATAAATTAAAAGACAGTGAAAATTTAAGACAAACTCATGTAAGAGTTTAGTAGCTCCATTTGTATTTTATATAAATATAAAATCTGAAGCTTAGAAAGCCTTTTTAAAGATTTTTATGGTTGTTGTTCTTAATAGTACTTGATATTTTGACCAGTGTGAGGCTAATAAGCCTTTTTTGTTTGTGTGATTACTCAGCATTCAAATACAGCACATTAGTGATTGTGGCATTGTGCATTATGGATGAAGGCCGTCACCGTTAATACAGATCTTACGTTTGAGACTTGCAAAGCCTTTTTTTAGCTGTACAAAAGAATAAAGTGAGAAAGGTGGATTGTGTGTCACACAGGCATATTTGAACTTCATTGATGTCCAAATATGCATTTGTAATCCCAAGGAGAGCTCTAAAAGTGACCCTAGGGATGTGTTCCTCAGGCGTGAGTGCAGGATGGCAGGCATCAAGCCCAGGATGGCAGGATGTCGGAGCTCCTGCAGCGCTGTGCCGAGGCTGCCTGGCTTCCAAACTGACAGCATCTACCTTCGGTGTTGCACTACATGCTCTTCAGGCCACATGTGCCTTATCTAGATCTTTTTGCAGATTTTTTTTCTTGCTGCACACATCTTCACCTTTTTCCCCCATCTCATTTGTTTTGAAGCATTCCTTCCTCTTTCTGGTTGTTCTTCCCTACACTTCTTCTTTTCTAGCTTCCTTCTTTTTTTTTTTCAGAGAGAGAGCAACTAGAAGTCTACATTCACCATCAGAATTTCAGAAGCCTGGGTGTTCTCCTCTGTGCTAGGCAGCCTTGTTAGTACCCTGCTAGGAGCAGAAGGGGGTGGGGGGGAAGGTGGAAGAGTGATAAATAACTTTTTGTGCTCTCTGACATGCGCATTTCCTTTTCTTTACCCATTAGCATAAGGTTACCTATAGTGGTCTGTTTTTTTTTTTTCATTTCTGCTGTGTGGCTTCATTTCTATGTGACTGTTTTAAACAGTCTGTTTGCATGGGGCTGAAAGAACCTTCTGTTTTATAAAAGATGAAAACTTCAGGTTTCTGTTTAGTCAGAAAATTGAGACTAACATGGCTACTAGTGTTGCTGCTTCTCAGACTGGTTGGAGCTACAAGGGAAAACAGAAATGGAAAATGGTTTTGTTGCCTATCTTTCTGGTTTTAGGTAAATGTTAGTGATTTTTTTCATGGATAAATCTTTTTCTTCTTGGTAAACAGTGGTGATACCTTTTGTTTTTCAAGCTGAAACTAGGACTGAAGGAGGGAAGGAAACTGGTAATGGAGTGATTTAGCATTGAATTCGGTGTTTCTTCTACATGAACTGCACTTTGCTTTGTGTTTCTTTTTCTGCTGTACTGAATTCTGTCAAATTCATGTCAGTTTTGTAGCCTTAATTCATATCAGACTGGCTCCCTGCTTGGGCTTCTGAGTACAATAGTTGATTTGATAAACTTGACATTCTTCCAGAGGGGATTAGTTGCTATGTAGTAATTGTGACAATCATTATACTGAAAGCACTTCTGAATGGTTGTCTCTCTTGCTTAGAAACTACTTGTCTAATATTTGTCTTTTTTGGTGTATTTTGTGGCATTTGGGAACTGCGGGGGTATGGAAGTCAGACGAATTAGCTTCTTGCTCTTTAAATAGGTCATATTTAGTGTACACTGAGAATAAAACCATACGTCATAGTATTTCAGACACCATTGGTTTTGTTCATAAAGACGTTTCTTAGTCAAATTGTTAACTTCATTTTAAAATTTTGTCTTCAGGTTCTGTAGGGTAGGTGGTTTGATTTAAAATAAAAATTACTGGAAGTTTTTTGTTTAATTAAACTTAGCAGCAGAGTTTGGATTTTATTTCCTTTTGATTTTGTTCACGTAAACAAAATCATATCTCAGTTTGGAGCTGCAAAAATTCTCGGAGTGATTCTACAGCAGTATTTAGCTATTCTACTGTGTGACCAGTGCCCCTCTGTCTCTCAGAGGGCAGAATTTGCTGTTTGACTGTTCTATCAGATCTTACTTTTGTCTGATACCAGCCCATGTGTTTAGTTTTACTTTGTGTTTCAAACAATTTTAACTTGGTGGGACACTGAGCAGAGTTGCATTTTATAGTTTCTGTAAGCCTTCTACTTTTTTTTCCTAGATAGAACTTTTTCAAAATTAATGTTTCAAAGTAGTTTCTATGTAGCTGCTTTAGTTTTAAAAAGAGGTTTATGAATATTGGGAACTAAAATGTATTTTCTTTCCCTTTTTGGTGTCAAACTACCTCTATAACAATATGCACGTATTCTTTGTAGTTTCAGTGTTGGCGAAGTTTCCAGTTAGATCAACAAATATGTTTCAGATAGGTTTTATTAACTGCCCTGGCTGTGGGAAATGCACATCAAAATCATCTTTCATTTCTGTTTTACATTGTTGTATTCCTGTCATAGTAAAACATGAGCTTTGAAAGCTACAGCAGCATAAAGATCCTGTTCAAAAACTCCCTTAATCAAAGATTTAAGTATGACATTGGCAGACTTCTGTTTTGGGCAAGTGTATGTTACTGTGAACTGATAGAGCAAGTCATCTAAAAATAGTCCTAAGCTATAAAAAGTTGTGTGAAAACTACATCGTAGAATTCTGATCTTATAATGATTTACAGCTGAAATAGCAGAATAGAGTTTGGTAAAATGATTAATTTCAACTTCATATGAGGGACTTTTTTTTTTTCTTTTTTTTTTACTTTTTCTTTTTTCTTTCCTCCTCTTGAGCTGTGTCAGTCCAATACTACTTGTAGGTTTCCTGGTTACATATGGATCAGAAACGCCACTTGGGTGACAAAGGTGGGTTTGACACTGCAGAGGAGGACTTTCAGTAAGGAAATATTTGGATACAGAGAGACAGTCAGCTCTTCAAAGAGCTCTGAATAACTGCTCTGTGTGGTCTAAGGGGTACCAAAATGGAGGAACAAGCTGAGCCTTCCGTGCAGTAGGGAGCTGGAGAGGATGAGGCGTGCAAAGAGACTCGGCAGCTAGGAAGCAGGATAAATGAAGACAGCGAGGGAGCACGAAGCCCAAGTGCTTGAAATGAAAAGGGAGGGAGAAGGGAAAAAACATCATAAATACATGAGGCACTAACAATGTCCAGGGAATGGCAGAAGATGAGAAAACAGTTGAGAGGCAGCTGAGACTTTGGCTGTCGATATGGAAAATACCTCTGTCATTGGACCCGGCAGAAGTACGAAGAAGGGCTGCGTTACTTGGGGTCCTCGTCCCAAAGCACTGAAACTGCAGGATTATTACAGCTTGTGAGGAGCTTTAATAAGGGGAGAGGAGCACCAGCCTTGCTGGATGGGCTCTTCAGGGTCACTCTGCTGATAAGGCTGAGCAAACAGAAGGCAACTTTCCCACTGGAATTGATCTCTCCTTGGTCTTTTTTGCCCCTTTTCTGAAATACTTGCTATTTTTATGTGTATATGTTTGGTGGAAATTTCCAGTGGACTGCCTAGACTGGTGCCCAGATCATATGATGTTTTTTCTTTCTATTTAACATCGTTAAATAGAAGACCCAGGTATTTGCATAGGTAGTTTGGTTGATCCCCCCCCCCCCCCCTTTGTTT
>VYZW01042408.1:3725-55665 GCA_013401315.1 Balaeniceps rex | reverse complement strand
TTTTACCAAACGTGGTGTAATGTAGTATTGGGGGGAGTTTATAAAAGAATTAACTTCAAGTGAAGTAAAGCCTGACTGCCTGGTAAACATGCCACCCAGTAAGAGACTTATTTATCTCAAGGCGAGTTTTAAAATGTTGACTGTTTTGAAGCCTTGGATATCTCCCTTTACAGTAGGATCATTAATTTTGTTTTCCTTTTTTATTTTCTGTCATGTTCCCCATCCTGATTTTTTTGTTTGTTTAATGGAAAGTTACAAGTAGATGAGGATTTTGTCAGAGTCGTAGAAGCCTGGCCATGTCAAGTTGAACAGCAGATAAACTGGTTAATAAGAACAGATCCCCCAAATTAAAGCACTTCAATGGGGTTTGGATTGAAAAGGAAACCATGAAAGAGAAAATGAAGGGAATGCAATATGGACATCACATGTGATCTTGCTCTCCTTTCAGGTAGGAGCTAGCACAGCGGTTTTTAACAATCAGCCCTTGTGTGTTTGTGTGTTTTCCTTCCCTCCATGTTGTTTCACAGTTATCTGTTAGTAACAGCAGTATTATTATACACAGATTAAAAGACAGGCAGCTTTTAGGCTCCCTGACAGTTGGCCAGAGCAGAGATTAGAGATAAAAGTTAATCCCGTGAGGTAATAGCAAAAAAAGAGTACAAAGACATGAGATGAGCCGATAATGGTTTGTTTAGGTAAGAAGGCTTCCCTTGCCTTGGTGATTGGCTCTTGCTCAGTAGTGCTCTGAGTGATAGCTTCCCAAACCCTTTCTAAGGTTTATAACAGTGAGCAGTGGGCTGGGAAGAGAGCTAGGGGAAAAATATGGCAGCCAGCAGTGGTAAAACATAATGAAACCGTTCTAACCATAAATGGAAGGTGCCGGACCATGGGGGAGATGAGAGATGTTTTCTTCCACAGCTGCAGAGCTATTAGTCAGTTAACACTTGGACAGAGGGAGGTTAAAACGGTCTCTAAGTCGGGGTTTAAAATATCAAAGAAACTTATGTTTATGTTTCTTGTAAAGGGAAAATAACTTGAAAATGTAACAGCATGAATATGACTGACGGTGGTTAAAACGTTAATAGTCTGGTAGTTTTTAAGGTACGTTTCTCTTAAGTTTCACTGTTCCTGGCTGTTTCATTATACCTGTTGCATGTTCAGAGAGAAAAGTTTTCAAAGATTTTCTTGTATTTCATATATTTAGGAATGCTCTTAAATCTGCATGACATCACAAATGAAATTCAAATAAATCCATCCCTTTATAGTCAAGTTATGAAGGGATATTCAGCAGAAGATTAGGAACATGAAACAAGTGAATCTTTACTTCTGTACAGCCCTATCATTTTGCAGCTAACACAGATAAATATGTGTTTCAAATAGAAGCTATCTACCAACCACTGGCAATTCAGCACTTCACTGCAGTCTCAAAAATTCATATCTTTGTTTTTTTTTAAACAAAGATTGATGAAAGCAGTAGCATTCCGATTCTTGAGTATAATAATAATATGATTCTGAAATAACCAATTAGCAACCTAGAATTACTGCACCTGCCTTAAAACTGGCTATTGCTAATGCTAGGCTAAGAGATGAACTGTAATAGAAATAAAAGCATGCTGTATTAGGGCATCTAGCCATCAGAATTGATGGAAGAAAAAATTTGCCCTCAGATTTGCTTCTTTGTACTTGTCTTTTGATGAGGGCAGGGAAGTAGCATTAATACCAAAAGGCACAATTATAAATAGAAGTTTTCCAGAGTGACCATAAGAATGAGTTCTACAAGATACAATTTGTTCTAATGTCCGAATTTCTTTAGTTCCCCTAAGAATCTATTTCAAGGAGTCAGTAAATCAAACTCTGATTTCTTCTTCTGTCAAGGATTGAATAGCTAGATATTAATTAATATTTCACTTGGAATATTAATGAAAATTATTTGTGTGATCACAATAAGGAGGTCTTGGAAGGAAAAGTGATGAGAAGGTTGGAAACTAACCAATCAAATCTTCTCCCTAAACTTAGAAGGAAGTAAAAGTATGATTTTTAAGATTTTTTTTTTTTAATATCATAACAAAGTGCTTCAATCACTCATTAGAGTGTTTGCCACTCTTTCATGGTCTGTGGACTGTGAGACAGACTGGGCTAGTAATATTTGTAGATTAGTGTTCAAATTCATGAAATCTGAATCGTTCATATTCATCGTTGGAGAGAGTTCCTTTGAGGTTTGAGACAAAAATATTAGTTAGCAATCAGTAAGTATTGTACTATGTCCTCTTTCTGCAGTTATACATAACTGAAGTGTTTGCAAGAAGCCATCTAACAGTGGAATGAAACACCGCTCCACAAATCAGTAATATGACGGTTTTACTTGAGAAGCCCACCATCTTTCAGGAAATATTGTTTTCCTCCAAATACAGAAGCACAGACTGCTGTAGGTACATTACAGAGCTGTAGACTATCATCTTCTAATGCATGAGATCCAAACATTGCTGAAGTAACAGTAAGATGTCACAGAGGTAGTATATCCTGCTACAGAACAGTGCACCTGGGAGTGTCTTGTGTGGTGACCAGAGCTGCAGACGCTTGCAAGATGCTAATTTGTGAATAAACAGGGGTGATAGGTGGGAATTTTCACTTTCAGAATTTCCTGACAGAAAAAAGAACATTTTTTTATAACAATATTTTCAAGTTAGGCCTTTCTTTCTTGCAAGCGTTTGTCCAAATGTGATGCAGTTTTGCATCCTTCTCTGTCTGAAAGCCTGAAAACTTGCCAAGGTGTGTCATGTCCTGTTTTGTTGTTTTGGTTTTGGCCATAGAAATTCCAGCCCCATTTTCTCCTTTTTGTGCTTGAATGAGCAGGAAAAAGAAGTCAGGGTTTGGAGAATGTCCTTTTCCAAAGGGGCTCAGCTGAGTTGCTGCTCTTTAAATAATTCTGAAGCTCCTTGCTTCAGGCTTAGTTAGATTAGTACAAAGTCAGGTTATGAAGTTGTAAGAAGTTGTAAGAAACTGTGCTAACAAAATTTAGCCTCAATTTTTTTTCTTTAGAACAATTAGACAAGACAAGGAAACAGAAGGAAAAATACCAGCCTCTCCACTTGCCAAAAGAATTGTCCCATTCCTCTCTTCTGTTCAGAGGTAATTCACATTTTTGGATAACAACTTGCCATAGCTTTCATAAATAGTGCTAATATAATTTGTTTCTAATAGAATTTCATGGTGCACATAGCTTGCAGGTAATTGGTTTAGGAGTAAATTGAGGGGAGGGTTTTTCTCCAGTCTCTCTTTTTATCATTTGCTGCTACTATGTGTCATTCAGAGCCCAACTCAATCAAGAGTCTATTACTGATAGCTGAACAATGTGGTGCCTACAGATCTTTTATGATGCAAAAGTGGGCAGTTGCATTGTGCATGTTTCAAAAGGCATGACATAAAAAAAGAACGAAAGAAAGAACTCTACATACAGGCTTTTAGATAGGAAAGTGATTCATTGGAAATAGGTTTTGGCTATCATTTTCTTGTTTAGAATCCTAAATTGAGTAACAGAGCTTCTTGAAGATTTTCATTTTTTATTGAGAGTCAAAGAAATGATGTGAAGTTGGGGTGTCTCTCCTTTTAGTACGTCAGGGCTGCTGCACTCCTCTAACAGTGCATCTCAATGCTTCACATATCCCTAACTTTTCCCAAATTAGGGAATGAGGAAATAAGATCATTTAAGGTCCCTGCAGCACAGTTTGGTACCATCACATGCAATGGTCTGTGTAAGTATCAGGGGTTGGTGTTAGAAGCCTTAGTGCTCATCAGAAGGGAAATACAGATTATCCAAAACCTGCGTGAAGGTTTTTTTAAAAGCAAAGCAAAACATTGTTTGAAAGTCTTACCCCAATGGATGACTTTCTCTTGACTGAATGGGTTTGTTCCCTTTAGGACTAGTGTACAATTTACATGAACAATATATTTCATGTTCTTTTGAAGTGGGGCATATTGGGAAAAATCTTCCATTTTCCATTGTTGCAGTCAGACTTCACGTAATGATGATGAGTTGATGTAACCCTCAGTTTAGATGATATTCAAGTATTTGTGCACTTTTTCTCGAGTGTGATAATCTATAAATAAACAAGTAGATTCCACAAAAATAGTCTTTTTAAAAACATTTCGTCTGTGTCCGTTGACTCGCATGGTTAGACGTGCCAGAGAAATAGCTGTGTTTTTGTTGCACTTTAGTACACTGGTCTGGACCAAAAAGATGAAGTCTCAAGCCCCAGAAAAGTGAGGGAGAATAAAAATATCCTCAAGTTTTTTTACTTGTCAGGATCAAAGTCTTTTATCTGAACTGCCCTATTCCTAACTGTAAAAAGCCACAAAGTTAAATGAAAATCAGCTTTTGTGATCAGGAATCAAATTGTAATTTGTAAAATAAATGTAGCTTCACTGTGGTACCATTGGAGATCTGCTGCCGTACTGCTCAACTCAAAAGTTGTACCTTTCTCCCAGTGATATTGAATAGGCAAACAGCAGTGATTCATGTTGCTATTGTACAGCCCTTCACAAGAGTGTGTGCCTGGAGGTACAGTCTGACCACTGATAAAATACCTTCACTCTAACCAAAGAGCTTTCGTATGCTGTAGAGTATGAAATCAAAAGGTAGAATCTTGTCTTTGGTTTCTCATACCATTTTGTGTTAATAGGGCAGTAGGAAACAGAAATGAAAAAAGTAACAAGAATCCCTTTATCTCAGAAAGTGAACCTGCAGAAGATTTTGGGTCATTTTCTTTTCTTGCTGTTTTCAGAAACAAACTTCTATACAGAGATGATCAATTTGACCAGAGAAAATAGTCTTTTACAAAAAAAAAAAACAACCAAACCACAACTTTAAGCAAGATCTCTATCAGTCATTCACAGGAAGATGTAGGGGATTTTGGTTCTATTTTTTTCCAGTCTTTTCCAGCCTCCTACGTGTCTGGGTTGTAGGTGGGGTCAACTTGGGAAGCATTAAAAATGAGAGAAGAACAATTTTTTGGTATGTTTAACGTTTATCTGAAAGTAAGAAAAGCCGTTCAAAAGACTTTTTTAGTGAGTGAACTTTCCTGATAGTTTAAGAGACCCAGGCAATTCAGGGAGTCTCAACAATGTCTACAATTTTAAGTAATTATCTGAACTTTCAGAGTTTTAAAGGTTATTCCCGTCACTAGCGGTACAATACATTCACCGTGACTGGCAACTTTAGGGAGCGTGCAGTTTTTACTCTATTGACTCTTGGCTACTGTTTTGTTCATGTGCTGCTCTGTATTCTTGACAGCAAATTGATTTAACTTGCAGCAGGAAAGAGTGTGTGTGTGTGTGCGAGCGCGCGAGCAAGCAAGTGAGCGCGCAGGAGAGCGCAGGAGAGGGGGAGAGAAAGAAATGCGCCTATACGAAAGGTACCGGGGGGGGGGCAAGGCGAGGGTACTGAATGGCAACATTTAGGCATTGGCTGTGACATTGTATTAACCTTTTTAATGGATGTATGTAATAAAGTGACATGTAAATGGAGCACAAGGGGAGATATGACACTATATCTGGAAAAGGATAAAACAGTCAGTGAATACTAGGCTATTATAGCAGTTTGCAAACCTTGGATAAACTCAGTCAGCGGTTGTATAATTGGTTATTCAATCCCGACCCTTGTTCACAGCTCAAAGCCAGGAACACTGAGACCTGTTGCCAATTTGAGTGAATGCAGTGACTGTACTCGGCCGGGGCCTAGCACTGGAGCCAGGCCTTTTCCTGTGGGCTGGTTTCCACCATGTCTGGGACTGGCGCGGTGACAGTAGCCCTTTTGTTGTGAAAGGCTGGCTGGTACTCCCCTCCTTTGCAAAATGTCTAACAGCTACACAAATATAAGAAAATAGGAAAAGGGACTTACTGTAGCTTTTCTCTTACCGAGTTAAACGTAGGGGCTTTGAAAAGGAGGCAAAGTCCAAGCAATAAGGAAAACTGAAGCATGTTGTGAAAAGTTATGGCCAGATAAGGGAAGCGCCATGTTCTTCCAACGTATGATACGAACCATGGGGAAAACTGGATTCTCTTAAATCACGTGAGACACAAACTGCACATCCAGAGCGATGTTCTCCTGCTCCCTTTTGAAATACTCGTCCCTGCATGTGCAGTTGTCTCCCAACCCGTGCTGAGCGGCCTGGGAGGCACGTTCTGGAGAAATGATTCCTGCGGGCCCGCTGCGGTGGCTGCTTGTGCAAGCAAAGGAGCTCCTGCGTGGACCCACTCCATAAAAAGTTAAAAAATGTTGACGTTGTCATCATGGGTTTGTTTGAGAACCGCTGGTATGGAGGTTGTCTCTCGCATTATGGAGGCAGCATTGTATAAGCCAGCTGGAGATGAACAGAGAGAGTGTTACAAGTACCCCAGTTCCCTCCACCCTCATCCCTACACACACAACTTTCCAGTAAAAGCAGGGAGATATTTATGGAATGTCCTGACTCAGAGGCCAGCTGTTTCTCTTCTAGTAAAATGGTAGTTAGAAATAAATCAGAAGAAGGTTTGATTTTGGTTGATGAAATAATGAATATTCAGTAATATATATAGAAGATGAGCCTAGATGAGCTAATGGTCCCTTCTGGTTTCCAACTTTTTGTGAATGAATCTGCAGTGTTATGAATCTACAGTTTCTCTTTTCCCTTTTCCCTCCCTTTCTCCCCCACCTTTTCCCTAGCTTTCAGTAGCGGCATCTTGCTCCTTTACAAGCATTATAGTTTCTACATGTACCTAGGTTACACAGTATTATTTTTGTCATGTCATCAAGCTATGCCACCTCAGAGAGAAGGGAATTATTGACACAGTAGATTATGCACAATCTTTTTAAGTTACAAAATAAAATTGAGGTAATGGTTAAAAATTATATGCCTCTAGATCACAAAGAGATGGGCTTGGGGGCTAATCTCTTTGCCATTCTGATTTACTCTAGTTCAGAGAAAATAATACAAAGTGCCCGATTTAATGAAAGGCAGCAATTCAATCAAGAGGTTCTGCTGAGGTCATATAACATAAATGGTTACAGCACCTCTTGACTGAGTTACAGCCTTGATAATTCAGTACTTTGTTGTTATTTATGAGGGTAACTTTTCAAAGCAATCTGCATATCTCCCGCTAAAACCTGCTTTGAAAATTTTATACCATGATGTCATTGAAAAAGAATTTTTTTTCTTTTGGTAAGAAAAGGAAAAAAAAACACACCAGCAAAATGAGAGGGGAAAGGAATGCATTGTTTTAGAATAGAAAATTAATCACTTGGAAATGGACTGGTTATTGTGAAGCAAATGCAGAAAGAGTATTGAACTTGCGATACATGAGAAAAACTACAGAAACTCCTGCCGAGGCTTTTAATGGAAAATACACCACACCACCTCATTATAAACACAGCTTTGGGAGCGAAGAGTTATAACAGTGGAGAAAAAGTGGCATTATAGAAATATATGGGGTTTTGATAATTATAGTTAATGTAGCTCAGTCTTAATTGAAGTATTGTATGGAGTAGCAGGAACATATTGTAGTAGGGACTCTTGGAATTTGAGTGTTTGGGGTGTTTATATGAAGAAGGACGTAGTATTGCATGCTGGCAAAGCTAGAATGGTTTAGTGGTCAGGAGAACTGCACTGAGTCCATTGAAGCCTATCCCTATTGACATTGAAAAGTCCACTCAACATACACCTCATCTTCTTAATCCCCCAAATATTATCTGTGTTTTACATTACAATGCAATATTGTCTGCAAAGATAATGCACTCATGTCTCCCTTAGGTCAGTGTTTCCAATTTGGTGAATTGTAGGTGTCCAACTGGAGATTCTACGCTCTTCTGTAGAAGAGTGAATGCTTGAAATGCCTCATTAATTTAATGTAGCTAAGAGACTAGTGGGCTTAAAGGATTTTGTAGTAGCCTCACAGAGAACTACCCAAATGTAATTTAAATAAGATGGAGGAAACTTTTTATCCCTTTATTTTCTCCGAGTTAGAAATGTTCAAAGTGGTAATAGCTGCTTTCATATGTTTTAAACTTACAAAGTATCTGAAATATATATGGAAACAAGTGTTTCAATTAAACTCAGATCAAGGCTTTGCAGAAGCCTGGCTTTTGTGCAGAGCTCTCTAGCAATGCACACCTATGGTGCTCCTTTTTTTTCTCTAGCAAAAGATAAATGGGAGAGGGAAGAACGATAAAAAGTACAACACACTGCCTACCAAGTAAACCACAAATCGACAGCAGAGCTACACTTCAACTCTGAATTCTTGGAAAGCAAAAAATTTTCCTTGATCAATTGTTTTAGAATTGAATACTGTTCACAAGATTCTCTGAGAATTGAAGAATTTCTGTTGCCAAATTTAGAACCCTGTAATAGGTTCCATCTAGATATAGTGGGAATTTGTAAATTTAGAGGCCAAGCTTCATAAAGGTCTGAAAAAAGTTTGATTTTGGGATTGCTGCATTACATTTCTCCATTTCACTTCTCTGTCTGAGTTAGAATGAGAACAAGATACATTTTTTTTCAAATAAGAGTCTATTGTTTCCATGAAGAATTACTGTCGTTGATTGAGAAATGCATATTTCTACCTTTTGTATGAAAACCAGTCATTTTATATTTTCCTTAATCCCCTGGCCATATAATAAATAATATACTGGCTGTTCTGTTATATATAAAGCCAAAGCTGATGGTGCCATTTTTAGCACTTGTTTCATTTTCCACTACCTACCCTGCCATCCTTGCAAGGATAGGCATAACATATTCTATATTATGCCCTAGAGTATGACCTTTACTTTTTTAATTAGGCTGCCTTTTCTGTATTCCTGATTCAGCTTGTGTTGAAATAACTGGAAAGATGCTCTCTTTGATGTACCAGGAATTAGATGGGACCCTCCGGCTCCATCATCTGCTATAATAGGGCTCAAGAAATAAATGAACAAATGGGAAAGTTTCCCAAAGACATATGATGCTCTGTGAGACACTTGGAAGGTTAGCCTCCACTTTACACCAAGTGTCTATTAAGGCACTTCCATTTCTTCAGCAAGGGAGTGGGAAGCTGTGTAAATTGGTGGTGTAGTGCTTAATGGTTGTGTTCATATAACTGGGAGGCTCCAAGTTTAGTTCAGTGGTTAGAACATAGGAGAGAAGGGAAGCCAGCACAGAATAATAGTTTCTTTCTCTTCTGTTCTTCCCTGTAACCATTGTATTTTACGTGGCATTTGACCATGTCTATTTATCATTCATGTGGCTTATTCCCCCCTCCATCCCTCGAGTACATTGTCCATTGAAGAGGGAAAGGGGGACACGGGAGGGCATGATTGTGTGGTTTTTGCCAATTGCAACTCTTAAGACTTTGCTGAAAGCTGCAGTCATCAGTGTGGTTATGTGATACAGAAATTTATTCCATCGGCTTTCAAGGTATAGACTGCTTTCATTTACACCACAGCATCCCCCCAGGATTAAGTCATTTGTTGCTCTGGCATTCTCTTAAAGCCTGGTCACAAAAGAGAACTTTCTGAACAATGGGCCTGTTATCCTATTCAGCCTTTTATGATCTATTAAATTCCCTGTTACACCATTCTGCAATTACTCCACACCCCACCTTCCCAGACCCCCTGTTCTCAAGCAATCTGGGAATTTGCCCTTGTCATTTGCCTCACTCCACAGGAGCCCCACATCCCTCTGTTTCCCCACACCACTTAGGATATTGACTCTTGAGTCCTTTTCTGTGCTTGGCATACTCGCACATATTTGGTACGACTCTCCTTCATACCTGCATACCAGAGAAACATTTAATATATGTTTATTCAGAGAGAGGTAGGCTTAAACGAAAAGATTTCAGTCTCATCCCCAGTTGTATCTCAAGATTGAAAAAGAAAAGCTGGATTGTGTGTGGTTCTTTTTCCAAACAGCTCCTCCTAGATACAAAATAAATCTGTGTGTAAACTGCATATTGTTGAGCACTGTGTCTGCAAAGAGAGGTAGGTACCATACATGAGAGGTCAATGTTAGTCACAAAAGTAAATCGCAAAAGATATGATTCCATATAACACTTTGATAATGTTATTATTCAGAGTTCATTAACATATTTTAGATGTGTCAGTGTTAAAATTGAGGTACAGTTGATAATGGACTTGGATTGATTTCTTTTTTCACAGCAGCACCAACAGTTCTCTGGCTGAAGTGATTTCAATGCAAACATTATAATTTAGCTGAGTTTCTTAGGGACTTGGAGATAGTTTGAATCAAAGTTCAGAGTTACCCCACAAAGATAAAGACACAAGAAGACAGAGCCAGGAATCCCAGAAGTAAAGCTGCACAGATCTGTGCACAGATCTGTTCTTTGGGTTCTTTCACAGATTTGTTCTTTGGTCCAATATGCTTTTCATTTACAGATTTGGTCTTTATTTGAAGGAGCTATCACTCCCAAAAAGCACCCACTTTTACTGTCAGGAGGATCATTTTTAGGTCTTCCAAGGTTGCATTCCTGAGTATAGGTCCAGCTCCTCATAAGGGTTTGTCTCGCTAATTCTCAGATCATGCATTATGATCCCTGTGTCCCATTCCTTTACTCAGTTATAACCCAGTCAACGTTGGAGATCTTAGTCATAGAGGGAAGTTTGGGTTTGTTTTTTCTTTCGATAGGTAGATGTGGTCCCATTGAAGGTTTTGAATATGAGGCCAGAGTCTTAGGAGAGACAGGGCAGTGATTAGAACTTCAGGTTCATAAAGACCCAGGGGTTGACCTAGGTGATTTGCTGCTTTCTGTACCAGTCAGAGCTGTTCAGAAGATGCCTTGTTCCTTTTGTAACCATGGAAGGTAGAAATAATCAGGACAAGAGAACACAGCTATGAAGATCACTGGTACCAGATTTCTGTGTGATAAAACATAGTGCAGCTTTTCCGCTCATTTACAGCAAAAGTCAGATGTGTCTTACCACCACACCTAAGAAGCGAAGGATGATTAGGATCCTGAACTGCAGATGTGGCAGAGAAGGTGGATCCTTCTAAGCGGTTCTTTCTTCATCTGAAAAACTTCCTCATCCTGTTCAGTTCAGTTTAAGTCTCCTCTTCACTGATCTTATGGGACTATACAGGCGAATGCTTTGGAATTGCAAAAAAAGTTGGTTTTTTTCATGAGAAAGACCTCATTTCAGTCATCCCCAAGCACTAGGGGCAGGCGTCCTCAAACAGGTAGTTTGAGAAATCTCGGAGGATAAGTACACCTACCCCTCCCTTGTTTTTCAGTGGAACAAATTAGCTTCCAGAACAACAAGGACAAGTTTGTTGGACAAAGTGGGAGAAGGCTAACTCTAGGTGGCAGTTGATGAGATTGGTAGCACAGAGATGAGTGGACTGGTTTTTGTTTTAATGTAACTTCCCTTCATTAGAGGAAACGTTGACATTCTCTGTATTTCTGAGGTCTGTGTTCTTCTAACCAGGGAGAATGTAGTGCCTCTTGATTGTCATCACTGTGGAAAGAGCTGCTCAGTGAAAGACCTTAATTCTTGAGAAGGTATTCTGTTCCTGCCCTGCATTCACCTTACTGGTCCTTGGTGATTCATTAAGCCATCCTGAATGCAGATGATCTTTCTTGTGGAACTGGACAACTATTTGCAGAGGAAGTTGTATCATTCTGAGGTGAATGGAGGAAGTCTTAACTTTTCTAAAATAGTCTGAAAAAGTTCTGCTACAGGGTATGAGTAAGATTCCTCTCCGACAAAAAAGAAGATTTTGTCCCTTTAGAGCGCTGGCAATGATTTGAAAGTATATTTTGTGTTTGAATCTAAATCCTATTGTCTTTTCTGAGAGCAGAAGTTCATGTTACAGCTCTTTACCTCCTCTCTTTCATGTTTGCCCAGGCTGCTCCAGTTATCTGCAGTATTGGATGGCTGGGGAATGGGGGAGCTCGGTGTTTGTGACCATTTTCAGTCAGGGAGTGGCTGCAGAGTTGCTGTGACTCTCCTACTCCTTCAGCGCATTGTGTAATTTTAGATTTTGACAAATGAGTTCCCTTTCTTAGTCTTGTTCTTTCCTTGTTCTCAGTATTGTTTTCTTTGTCTCTCTTTTCTTTTCCCCTCTTTGACTTTTCTGCTTTTACTTTCTGACTTTCCTTTCCCCTTGTCTAGAACTATTATGTTAAAGAGCTATGCATAATAGACTTTCTCTGATTTCTCTTCACTTATTTGGGGATTACCTGGCACAACTGTTACATGGTTGAACCACCCATGTATCTTGATGTTATTCCCTATCTCAGGAAGAAAAAGGCTTGATCAAAAGGAAACCCAATGTATTTCCTCTCCCTATTTACGCCGAAAATAACAGAGTCCAAAAAATCCATGAATGGAGACAAGTGAGAACAAACAGAACAAGTTGTCAAGGCAGATGGAATGCTGTACTTTGGTGGAGAAGCCTGTGTGCAAATCTTGGAAGATTATTTTAAGCAAGTCCAAAGATGACATTAGCTTTAATAATTTCTACTTAATTTGACATAATGATTCCATGCAAATATCATTTACATCACAACTAGCAGTCTGATTTACTGTGAAACTACCTGCACTTCAGAGCTTTGATTTATAGTGTACATCTTTTTTTTTTTATTATTATTATTATTGTTCATATCTTTCTGGCATCTGGCAATCAATGATTGAGATTTTGTTTTCACATATGTTGTGCAAGAGGAGTTCAGGATGTGTAGTTGTTTAGCATCAGGCGTATGTGCTTTAATTCTCACTTCCAGTGGTAAAACAGTCTGTCATATTTTTAAAGAGAATAGAAATCTGAGCATACTATGTGTTTTCCTGGTTGTTTCAGGGGGATATCCTTTTTAGTTTTCTATTTTCAAATTTTTAAATCCTTTTAATAGTTTTATTAACATCCCAAATGAGTATTTTATGGTTCTTTCAATGTTATCATTAGGTTCAAATTATAATAGTACACATTTACTCTAGGAAGTACACAGACAATCTGATGACTGTAGCCCTTTCACTACACAATTATGTCAAGTTATAATTTAAATAAATAGGTCCAGATGATCAAAAGATCTATATGCTCTTACCTCAATTTGATTGATAACATATCACTCTAAAACAACCAGTTCCATGATATGTCAATATTTTGATGGGGTTTAGTATTATATTTTCAACCTTCAAGCATATTTGCGCTTCCAGGTGACTTACTTGCTGGTTTACTGATTTTGTTTGGACTGATTTGCCTGATTTTGTTTGGATGAATTGCCTGATTTGCCTTCACATTTACCTAGTTTGCCAGGACAGTGGCAATACAGGGTTTGCATTTGATGGAGCTTATCTGTTATATACAGTTTATTAGTTGAGTATATACAGTTTATTAACTGAGTAACCTCAACTAGTAAATATATGTGTACGAATGCGTGTATTCATTATTAGGATCAGAAAACATTTTGGCACATTTTTTTCTCCTGGCGGTAACAGGTCTGAGTGCATTATTTAAATGGGTGCAGTTACTTTCATTTAAGGGAAAATTAACTTTTCTTCCATCCACCATTGTTCTCTGAAGAGGATTATAATACGGTTGGTGAAATGCTAAGAAGGGTAAAGAAAAATTATGTTAACCTCAAAAGAGGGAATGTCTTATGCATCACCTAACCTTGTAATTCTGCAAAAACAAATACTGGGGCAGGGGGTGGGGGAACCTCTTCTTTCTGCCTAACTTCCACCTCCCCTTACTCTTGCTGTCACTCCTGGCAGTGTAACTAATGGCCAGATCTGGGTCCAGCCCTCCCCACCTCTGCTCCGCTGACATCATAAATTATCCAGATCTAAATGGACAACATTCATTAGCCGTGCACTTTACAGAAAGAGCCAGCTCAGGAGCTAAGCGCTCGCCCATTTTTAGTAAAAGTTAAAAAGCTCCTTGCTGTCACGGAAAGGGGAGGTTGGAGGAGGTGCAATGGAGGACAGTGCCGCAGAGCTAATAAATAAAAATAATAACTATTACCATTGGTTGAGTGACCCGGGGAGAAGAGCACTACCGAGCCATTTGTTGTTCCCTTTCACTTGTCAACAGCAGTGGCTTAAAAGCCTTCGCCATTGTTCAGGGCCTAATAGCACCTGTTGGGAAGATAGGAAGACAGCTGTCAAAAAAAACAGAAAAAAAAGAAAAAAAAGAGAGGGTGAGGGAGAAGGGTGGAAACCGATGATTAGTTCAGTAGCATGCACTGTGGTGCAGCTGCAGCAGGATGTTTGGTGACTTCCATTCGGAAGCGAGGCTCTTCCCTCCCAGGCCCCGGCCTGCCAGCTCTGTTCCCCGGCGCTCACCGGGACGGGCACCGGCGGAGCCCAGAGCACACAGGGGTGCTGGGCAAGGGGAATGGAGCCGTGCACACCCGTTTCCAAGGGCAGTGATAGTTAACAAAAAAAAACCCCAAACCCCAAACCAGGCCTCAACAGCGGAAGTTATGGCTTTGTGACAAGATTGCTCGTTTCACTTTTTTTTTTTAGTGCTCCTTTGTGTTGGAAGATAAGGCTCCTCTTCCCTTTTCGTCAAGGCGACATGTAAGGAAGGCCTAGAGGTCAGGAGCCCTCAGCAGCTCCCTTTGCGGCTGATCATCTGGAGCCCAGAGTGGCATACTTTTTGGTGGTGGGAAATAATGGCTGTGGCAAGGGCTGAAAGATAGGCTATTTAGAAAATTGTCTCCTCGGCTTCATCACATGTAGTCCTTGCTTCTGTCATTTTGGGGAAAATGATGAGCACTTCAGGACTCATTTTTTTTTCCATTTTTAAAAAGTTGCTTTGAGATTTTCAGGTAAAAATGCTATAGTAACCCTGTGTGAAGGGTTACATTGTTGCTGTTGAATTTAGGATTTGGAAACTGGAGTGGTTGAGCTTCAGAAGGATTTCCTTGAAATTCTAGCCAAATGCTGTAGTTCTCAATTTATGTTTTACAGTTATTTAGATTATATACTTTTTGGCTCTCTTGGTGTTTTGTTTTAGGGTTTTTTCAAGAAAGTGTTTAATTACTTAAAAAGAGACGGGTCAGCACAAAAGATTTTTCTGTCAAAGGATAAACTCTGGAATCTCCCTAGAACATCTTTAATGATGTGTCAACACCTATAAAAAGTAGTGTATAGTCATCTCGTTGAATGCTTTTTTTAAGCCCTCTTGCTTATTAAGGATGTGCTGAAGATGTAAAATATTAGCAGACCAAAAACCTTGCCCTCTGTTGATATTAACAAGATATTATGGCCCTTTAATTAGAAACTGGCTGTGTTGGTAGCACTAATACAGAAATGTATTTCAGGGGAATATGTATTTCAGTGGAGTATCTCTGTCCAACTGAGACAGAAAAATAAAACTGAAGTGAAATTTAATGGTATTTAATCCCAGATGTCTCTGGTTTTATGTTGTTACTCTTGAAATAGTCTCTGGAAATATTAAAACATCTTTGTGGTTTCAGAGTTTCAGTGAAGCTCAGCCTTGGTATAGTGCCTCCTTCTGTCAACCGACACAGTTTTTTTTGCTGGGTGGACCACTCCTGAGAAAATCAATTCCTCCTTTCATTTAGAATTAAAGAGGCACTAGAAAGTTGAAGAACACAGATTAAGACAAAATTCTCTTTTTTCATGCGTAGGAGAATTTTTTTTTATTTTACTGTTGTTCTTTGTAAGGATTCTTTCTGGTGCAATTGTAACATCAATGAAAAAGTAAAAGGTTGCTGCTCAGGTGTTTGAAAGTGAGTTAATCTGTTTCACTTATTAATTTATTTTTTGTATGTCAGGAAAGTATGGGGAACATTTTTAAAATGTAACTTATGTTTTTAAGTTTGGCAAGGTTAAATAACTTGCTTTGTTCTTGTCTGTTAATTTAATTAGGGGTGAAGAAGATGGTGGTAGCGGGGGCTTGGGATCATTCTAAAGATTGTGTATGCTGAAAAAGATGTTCCAGCAACAGTTGTGCCAGTGAAATGCCGCATTTGGCAGAATGTGTTCACAATCGGCTCTTTCGGCCAACTCACTGGCCTGGATCTCCAAAGGCAGTCAGGAGCCTAATTCCTTTCCAGAATGAGATTTATGCTCCTGAATGCCTTTGGGAATCCAAAGCACTGAGTCCCAACAAATTTCAGTGACAAAAGATATATTGTCCTGTGCATGGCATCCAGTGCCATTCACAGTGCCTCTGTCCTTCTCTGGGGGAACACAGTTGCTCTGCTGCAGAAATGGGAAAGGCAGAGATTGAATCAATTCTTGGACGGTCCATATCCTACTATGTATTTGCAAGGACAAGGATTTAGATGGGGGGTAACTGAGTAGTGACTACAAACTACACTTTTCCAGTGTTTCTTCAGAATAATTAAGCTGTAGTGATTTTGGGGGTATCCTGCAAGTAATGCATCCCCATCTCCATGCAAATCTGAGGCAACCAGCAGCGGCTCCAGGCTTGACATGGAAGACCAGATTCATGGAGGTGTGAGTGAAGCATGCCACTGTCCAGCTGCCCTGGCACACAAATATGAAAGCCACCCCCACAACAGTGGAACAGGTGGCAATTATCACATACCAGCTTGCAACCCTAGATTACTGTTGTTCAGAGGGTAATCAACGTACACTTAGTAGCCTTGAAGGGGTCTATTGTCACTAAGGTATGTAAGGCGATGAAGTATGTACTCTACAAGTTAGCATGCTGGAAAAACAGATTGAGATGGAGTTCCCTGTTGTTCTGAGGTGAGAGCAGGGATGCAGGCTTGTTCCCTGACTCAACGCTGTGTTCATGAAAGAGGTGGTGTTGTCAGGTATGCAGGCCTCAGAAGGGCTTCATGGACATTTTATTGGCGTAGACATTGTCAGTCTAGAAGAGTGTATGACAGACAGAGTTCTAGAAATACCTGAATTTTTCATGTTCTGAAAGCAGACTCTGTCCCGAAGCTGTATACCAATAAACGGGATGGAAGCTGAGAAAATCTTGACTGTTGCCTGTGGAACCCCAAAATGAACGTAGACTCTGCTGCTGGGCGATTGAAGGACTGGCAGAAGGTACTACATGACAGGCTTGATTTCTTTGCATTGTACATGTCATCTCTGGAGTGTGACACTGCTCCTGGAGTAGGTGAGCATTTGTTGAAACGAGACAGCCTGAAAAGTACACAGCTAACGGTGCAACTGCCAGTGCATTCAGGTGATGGAAACTATAAAAATTTCAGACAATAGCCTGACTGTTCCTGAGGGTGTAGTTGAATGAGATGCTGGTTTTGGCTGCAAACCTAGCTTAAGAAGTCCCCGTGCCCTCCCCCTGTCCTGCTTAGCCGTGTGTTCCTGCCTTGTGCTGTGGTTTGCTGGCTCCTTGCTTACATCCTAAGGGATAATTAGTTCAACAACTGGTAGTATAGTGTATCTGAAGACTACTCTAACCTTTTCTTCCTAATAAACGCCCTTGTGTTTTTAGGTAACTTTCTTGTAAGACTGGCAGTATGCAGTGGTGAGCAGTTGTAAAAGTAACTGCTTGTATATTTGTAGATAGAGTAAAATCATGGGGTTAGTGGCATTCATAGATTACTGATTTTGATTTTAAAATCTTGAATAATTTATTTATTGTGCTATGGAACCTTTCCTGGCTCTGTGAATTATTTTTTTTAGCACGAGAAGCAGTACTCTTGTGCCAGAAATCACAATAAAAATGTCTTATCATTTATATAGTGTATACTTCATTAGTGCAGCATGATGGGTATTGCAAAAGAGAGCCAGCAGCTTGAAAACAACTGTTGTATTATTAAGTGTACACAAAATTATGCAAGTATGTGCAACAAGAATACTATGGTAACCTGATGTCATTGTGCACCACAGGTAACTACGGTCATCTGTGGATGCAGAAGTTGATTTTGTCCTCTGAAATAAAATGCTATGGGAGCTAACATGTGGCTGGGGTGGGACTGGAGATTTCAAGAGCAGGAAGGCTGGTTATCCCTGCCAGAGAAGGGAGCTTTTTAGTAGGTTTGGAAGCCACCCATGGACATATGTAGCCCAGCTGTTTTCTGCACAGTGGTTGTGATGGAGTGGTATAGTAAGAGTGATACTATGATGGGCTGGCCAGAGCACCATAGCTTCCTAATACCTCATCGAAACTTGAATATTTTGTTCGGCTCTGTGAGTTTGTGCCCAAAGACCAAAACACATTTTGCATATTAAAAAAAAATACGAAAGAACCCAACAGCATGCTACTTTCTGTCCAGTCAGAGAAGCCCCAGGTAGTATTGTACTCAGCACCACATTTTTGCTTATCACACCTGAGCAACTATGTCCTACATTTGAACAATATTTACATTTATAGAGGTGTTCCCTACTGTCTTCTTCCAAAAGTTTAAAATGCTTTTAGACTGGTGAAAAATTGCAGTACTTCCTGGAAGGCAAGAGAAAAATGTATGTTGTGTGGTCTTTGATTTCCAAATTTAAATACATTCTGTGTTGTGCCTGCTCATGATTCATAGTGTCTTGCCTAGCTGCAAGTAGTTCCCTAAAAGCATGATTCTGTTGATGGAGAACCATATGTGTATGCAGATGCTGTATGTCTATGTAACCTGCTGATACCAACCATTTCTTCATAATAGTTGCTTTATTTTCTTTGCTATGAAAATTGTTTCTGATTTTGTATAGGTAAGACCTTTGTAATAAAAAACGGATGCATAAAAAGAGAAATTTCTTGTGTCTGTATATGTGCTTGTCTGCTCTTTTAAAGGAAGAGTGGAAATCTGCCCTTAATCTTGTTTCCTGATTTAAACCAGAAAGGGTTTGTTGTGGTGCATGAAGGCAGAACAGAGTGCCAGTGGGGTGGCGTGTCAATAGGTGAGGGTTGTAGAAACGGTGAGTGGAACTGTGGCCAACAGGTGTAACGTATTTATGACTATAGCAGAAGAAAAGGGTGAATAATGGATGGAGGCTATTTGCCAGCTCTTTCATAATATAAAGGAAGGTGCTTGCCAGAAGTGGAAGGTGTATCAGCCAATGCTAAAGTTTATTCATGATCATTTGTGCCGACCAAATACTCCTTCCTCTAGGAATGACATGTGTTGGCAGGAAATGTCTGGTGGTCTGGCTGGGTATTGAGCAACTCCTGGCTTCTCTCCACTCTGCTACACTTCATGTCATCATCCTTGCTGAGGCCAAACATCTTTCTTTTACTTTGTTCTAAGGACTTTCTCTTTCATCCCAGGACAAGAGCTGTTCACAGTAGTTACGGAGGAGGGAGCATCTCCTTGAGAGAGCACCCATGCTCGGACACCCAGACACCATGCAAGTGGGAGGCTCCAGGACTCATACTATTCCTCTAACTTGTGGTCGACTTGCATCAGCCTCCTTCCCTTTTATTGTAGTTGTCTCTTCTTCATAATGTCAGAGCTTTGCTCTCCCCTTTCCTCTTCAAATATGGCTCTTGTGGAAGTGCCTCATGTGGAGAACCCCTGTCTTGCACCTTGTTAACTGCATGATGGAATTACATTCCTTTCTCTGGAAGCAGGCAGCTGCATGAAACTGAAGTTTGCTTTTAGTAAATAATCAGCAGGAGCAGAAAGAGGTAATAGGAAGAGATTTGGCAGTGAAGATCATTCTAAGCTTTTATAAGTGGATTTCCAGGACTGTGACCCTGGAGCATGATTGAAAAGAGCTCCGGGAGAGGTTAGGCCTGAAGGGAATGCTGCACTGTGGGACTGCGTTTTTTGGAAGGCTGCCGAGGCAGGTTCAGGTACGCGTGCATCTGCGCTGCCACTGAATTGAGAGTAGTATTAGGTCACTCCCAAAGGGGAGTTACAATGCCTGAAAAAAAATAACGCAACTTCTGGAAGTAGACTAAATTAAACAGGAGTCTACCAGACAGTGCTAAAAATGGTGCCTCTTACTACGGCTTTGTAGCCTCAGCCGCTTCCTGGAAACAAACCGCTCCTTTCTCAGTGTGAAAACTTTAAGTCTTTTAAGCAAATAAGTCAATGAAGCTATATTTAAACATCAAATACAGAAGTAGCGGGACAGTGGCATGCTTGTTAGCATACAAGAAGTTACATTAAAAAGCGATTTTATGTTAATTTGCTTAGATGCTTTGCTTTCCAGTACTTCCAGAGCAATTCAGCATATGTATACGTGCGCCCAACACGTATGGATGCACACGTGCATCCGTACATGCAAATCGGAGCGGTGAACATGGGACTGTTACACCACCGAGAAAGTGGTTTAATTCTGTGCGCTGAAGGCCTGCGTGAGAATTCCTGGCTGCTGGCATCAGTCCCCAGGTCTCGTTGTAGATGAGGGAGTCAGTCTCGATGGTGCTTGGCATGGGAGGGAGGGAGGGAGGGGAGGAGGGAGAGCGGCGGGCCGGCGGGCACGGAGGAGCCAGAGTGCTGCTGCCACAATGGCTGGCACAGCCGGAGGGCCATTCACCAGTGGGTATTGCCATACGCAGTGATGCGAAGAAGCATATGCAAGCAACAGAGGCAAGGGCAAAACAAGAAAAACAAAATGCGCCGTAAATATCTCTCGAAAGAGCTCATGACTGGTGAATGTGCTGAATAGAGACAGCAGAAATCATTTTTGCGGATTAATTTGTACCTCTATTAATTCAGTCAGTCTCCTCTTCGCCAGCATTTACTTAATGATTCCTGGTATTCTTTCCATCTCGGTCTTTCTCTTTGGCGCCCTACCCGTAATCCTCTTCTATAACAACACTTAACACTTTTCGTAGTGTTTCTGGAACAGAAGTGTTTCCCAAACATTAATGAATTACTGTTCACAAACAACCCATGAGCAACTCTTTTGTAGAGGTAGTCATACTGTGCTGTGGATAGACTTGGAATTGTTTTACTGTGTGCCGTAGGTCCTACACTGCAAATAGGTAATGGGGGGTATTCTTAGCTCAAGTGGGGCTCAGAAGAAGAAATGGGGCTAATCCTGGGTTCCTGTCGAAGGTGGAATGAGGAGACATTCTGAATAATCGTGATACTCGGAACGGCAGAGCACACCGTGTATAGCTTTTGGGAAATGCTAATATAGATTGTCATAATACATAACTGTCCTGATGCATATCCAAAATCTGTCACAATATAGCTCAGATTTTGGATGTAGGAACATTGTTCTGCTGAATGCAAGAGGAGAGTAAGTGTTGGAGTAGGGATCAGGAATAGCAGTTCCTGGTGTGCAGGCCACCTTTCCCAATTTCAAGCTGCACATTATGTGTGCAAGCATTAAAAGTTTTACTGACTTTCTAATGAATTCAGAGAACGAGTGCTTGGCAAACAAGATACAGCGTTATTTCTTTTCTTAATTTGAGAGCATCATCTTCCCAATGAAGTCTAAAAAAAAATACTGAACAAAAGATGACTTTGTTTCTGTATAATTCATGAAAGCTCTACAGTTGTAACCTTTTAAACAGTTATTTTTATTTAAGATGTGTAAATTTCAAATCTTTTTTTAATGGGGTACATAAATGACATAATAAATGTTTGTTTCCAAGATATGGTGCGTAATGTATTTCACAAGCAGTTACTGAAATGTGATAGGTTGAGTATATGAATAGCATATTTTATGTAAGTACAATATGTTAACACGGTATATAATAGAATTAAACTAGCTGTTATTTGATATAGCTGTTTAGCTCTGTAAAGCTATAGGGGTAGGGAAGCTATTGTCTTCCGGAATTAAAGTTCTTGTTAAGTATTAGCAGAGGACAATTATTTGCTGATCCTATATCAAAATTCTGTTAAAGTGCCTTATGTAAAAATTGCAGTTCAAGTCAAGAGGGGTTTGAAACTAAGTTAGTACATCAATTAAATATGATTACACGGGGTTTTTTTAAAGGAAAAAAATCTATATAATATTATTTTAAATAGTTAGCATACAGTATTTCAACAGGGGAAGCGCTGATTAGATCACCACAATCTATTTTATGCCACCAGGATTGCTGAGGGGCTTATAATTGCGTTAAATTTTCATATTACTCATATTCACACATTAACGAACAGATGCATTGTTACTATTGGGATTTTGCCATTTGGCCTTTCACATCTCTAATCATGATTTCCCACCGAGATCTTCACCATTCTCGCAGAAATTCGGTCATCGATACGTGACCATCCGTCGCACTCATTATTCTCCGCTCGTTTGTCGCAGCTCTCCCGGCATCACCGCCGGGGTCAGGGTTTGCAGGGGTTGCAGGGATACTCGTTTGTAACACGAGTCCTTCGGTTTTGGGGACCCTGCCGCAAAGCCAATACGATTTTTTTATTGACAAGGCCCCCCTCCCCCCACCGTAAAGTAACGCGGGGGCCCGTNCGGGGCGGGGGCCGGGGCCGGGGCAGGCGGCGGCGGCTCCTCCGGCCGCGGCCCGGGTAGCGGGGCCCGCCGCCAGCCCCGGCGAGCGGCTACTGTTGCTTTAAGGCGGCAAGTTAGACAGAAGACTTCTGTTTCTTTACGAGCGCACCACGGCGAATATTTTGTCTAGCTGCAGGGGAAAAGCTTTGTCGTGGACTTTGCTGACAATAGACTTAAAAGTAAGACGGGCTGCTTTTGGTGCCTGGAGGCTCTGGAGCCTATTGTCAGCTCACGACGGATTTCTATTGCCGCATTCCTGCTTTGCAAAGGTTTGTTAGCTTTTAATGACTGACAGCCCTCTACTGCAAATACCGCATTTGCTCTGGCCTGTTTACACGCTACTCGAGAATTTTTTGAAAAGCGCAGGGGAGGGGAAAGGGGGGGAAGGAAAAAAAAAAAGCGGCGGCGTTTATTTGACCTATTCAGATATGTTTGGAAAAATGGTTTCCTTCGTGGGTGCTTACAGAGGACGTACAAACTTCAGAAGTAGCTGTGCAAGTGCCTAGAGCCTGTCGGCATCTCCCTTACCGTCAGCCCCGGCACGGAAACGTTCATTGCAGCGCAGCTTCTCCCGTCTATTTCGTTAGGATTTAATTGCAGTTTTAGGGTTTCTAACAGAAAACTCGCATGCAGGCAATCCCGGGTGACTTGAGTCCGTGGTTAGCGTGAGGAGCGACCCTTCCTGCGCCAGCCTGCCGGTCGAAGAGCGGGAAGCACACGACTGTGCAGGAGAAAATCGGAACGTTGCAACGTGTATAAAAGAACGTTACGGGGGAGGAAAAAAAACCAATCTCTTCTGCTGTAAATGGGATCCGGCTACTTGCTACGCTCGCAGCGCCCGGCGGGGTTGGGGCGCGGGGATGCGCCTGCTTGCGCGTACCCGCGGGCGGCGGGGGTGGGGGGGTGGCAGGAGGGCACTCGAGTGCCCCTGTCCGTGGGGTTAGTCACACATTAATACCGTCCCGTGTGTTGGCCGGCTTAACGGGAGTTTGGGCTGCTTCCGAGCTCGAGCTCCTCGGGGGTGAGGAGCGCTCTGCGGAGAGAGAGAGAAGGGCCGGGCTGGCAGTGCCCGCAGCCCGGCCGGGTGTGCGGGGAGAGCCCGGCCCGCCAGCCCCGGGAAGAGCCGCCTCCCCAGGGCGGTGCGGCGCTGCTTCCCGGAGCCTGAAGTTAGGGCTTCAAGAAAGGAGGCAGAATTAGCCAAACAAGATAATGAAGGTTGCTCATAATGGTTTTTACTGTGGGGAAAATTAACCAGTTGCTAATAATTGTATGGTCTCTAGGCCAGACGGTCCCTTTGATAAGTTAACATGTACTCCCTTTATGCTCCTGGTAGGGGGTAAACAAATGCCTGAACAAATACAAATACACATAAACACAAATGTGGAGAATAGCAGTATATGTCTTAGATCCAGATAATAAGTGTGGGTATTGTTATTTAGATGGCGCATACTGGGACACTTATCTTTTAGTACACTCCATTTTCTAACTGAATGCAGTGCTAATCGTGGGATTGAAAGCTATTGTAATTGTGTACCCATCTAAATGCTGACAAGAATATACAATTACATTGTTTGGAATTGAGTTTAATGTTCTCTGAATTTTATTAGCATTTATATTTACTTATGCATTAAAATTCTACACAAAAAGAGGTCAGAATACAAGAGTTATAGACATAAATATCAGACCCGTCCACACCCTCAGTGTATTTTTCCTGAAAATACTGAACAAATACACTTTATTTTATTTTATTTTTAAAGGAAGTGATAGAATCTGAAATGAGCAAATAATGGGTTTCCATTCTAAGCAATGCCTTTTCTCCCTCTGGATTTTGCAATCTTTTAAACCTTTTTTCATACCCAACTTTTTATTATTATTTATAATGTGCGTGTTACCGGAAAATCTTTCCACAGTATGCTTACCACCACACGATGTTTAAACACACATTATAAAGTGGATGTAATTGTAAACACTCAGAGGGATATAATTACATGTAGCAGATTTAGGAGCTAATTCTTTGCTTCTCTCTCTCTCTCTCTCACTCTCTTTACTCTGCATTTTATCAACATAATTATTTTTTGACTGCAGACTAACACCCAGAAATTGACAGGCATCCATTATAGGCAGCAACTTGTTCACCAAATTGAAAAACAATGAACTGCAGGTTTATATGTGCCCATTGTCATACAGAATTACCGGGGCTTTGTTCCACTGGAAGAAAAAGCTAATGGTTTTGAAACANATTTTTTTTTTTTTCCCCCCCCCCCCCCCCCTTATCAGTTTGTTGATGAAGTCATTACGAACTGGGGCCCAGAATAGGGTTGGCCTTATTTTTAGCAGATAGACTTTTAATGAGTTCTATTGTGGAGACAGTCATGTTGATTTGCTTACATTTTTTTTCCCCCCCTTCACTCAGAAACTCCCAGTATTGAAAAGCTACTATCAAAGGACTGGAAAGACAAGCTTCTTGCCATGGGATCAGGGAACTTTGGAGAAATAAAAGGTAACGCTGTTTCTGTGCTAAAGCAAATTGCGAATGAATATACAGGTATCACTGGCTTTATGGAACTTAGTTTGTTTGCTCCTTTTCCCCTCCCCTTGAAACATCGTAATTTGAGGCTTAAATGAAATGTATGCTCTCCATCTGTGATAATATAGATAAATTAAATGGTACATTGCCCTAAGTGAATGAACTTACGTAAAGCTTTTGTTGCATATATCGTTCTGCGTTTTAAGAGGACACATCCTATTGCTGCACTGGAAGAAAAAGTCAATTCACATATCAAATACAGGCTTATGTGGTATCAGAGTAGAGCAGAGCTCAGCTTCTGAAATCTGAGGGTGATCAGAAGTCCTTGCTAATTTTTGGACAGATTTTGATGATGTAGGTTTTTTTTGACTTTTCTGCGTGTAGGAAAAAAAAAAAAGAGCAAAGTTTGTGTAATGATACCTCTAGGTACCGAAATTAGCCAGTGCAGATTTTAAAAGACAGCGTACAACATCTGTGCACTAAAGCATGTTCTTTTAAAGCCGTACTCCAGAAGGAAAATGACAAAATTTGACCACTCTCCAGCAGTAGTAGCTTCTGCTTTGCCAAGATATTTCCCCATTTTATATATGTGAGGTCATTTTGGGGAACCTGTAGTTGTTTGTTTTCATGTAATTTAATATTTTTATAATTCTTCCTCAGTGATTGTGATGAGGAGCTGACTCAAAATACATCTGTGTCAAAAATTTTAGTTTCCAGAGCAGCCATTATCACTCTGAAAAGAAACAGTGACTCTGATTCTTCTCCCATTTATATCAGTGTGCATCTGGAGTAGCAAAATCAAAGCCAATGTTGTTTTGGAAATGTGAAAGTAGAATGAGATTAAAATTAAACCCTTCTTTTATGTTTATAAACTAGATTTCATTTTTCTCCATTATTTTTTGTTTGCTTACTAACGTCGTCCCTGATACCGAGATCCTCATTCAAGGTAGGCTTGCAAACCTCGTGCCTGACAAGGTTTAAGGACCTTCTCCACAAGAGGTGGGCAGCGTTCAGGAAAGACTACAACGTGACATGCTCTGGGAGGTTAATGTATTGGTACATCTGCAAAGATAGTGTTATTTTAATTATATGTGCCTTCCAGCTTGTCACCGATAAGCCGCCGGCATTCGTTTGCGCTAGTCCGCTGACTTACACAAGTAGGAAAGTATGCCACTTGCTTCCCCTAGCTTCTCCCTAAGAGGCTGTAATTCAAAAATATGTATTCGTTACATATGTAGAATAACTTTAAAACAGAATACAGTGCTTCGGCCCCAAATAGGCTGAGATATTATTATTATAACAGAGGGCCAAACCCTGGGTTCTTTATTCCCACTGAGCACGTTTGCTCTACGTGCGTGAAGCAACAGGTCATAAAGAGGTAGGGTAGCCACTGGGCTTATCTGTGAGTTCCGTTTTTTAAAAGCATATTGTTTTAAAATAACATCATCGTCTGCCATGAACTGATGAATCTTTAAGATGTTTCAGGCCCATAGTACACAGGCGGCTTTCATATCCACTTTTGGGTGTGTATTTCAGCAGTTCTTGCATGTTGTCTGGAGCCTCTTTAACTCTTGATATGCCAGAGCCTTTAGAAGGACTCCCAGCGATTCTCGTCTGCCTTTGGACTCAGGAAAGCTGCTCTGAAAAGTGCTGCGCACTGAGAAGGCTGTCTGTTCCTAGTCCTTATGATCTTGTTCTGTTGGAGGGCAATCTTTTTTCTCCCTTCCTCTCTTTCCCTTTCACAAGTTAAACTTGAAAGCAGCAGCAGCAGCTATATGCTAGCACGAAAGAAATTCAACAGTCCTTTCAGTCTTGCCCGGGGGGAGGATGGGGAGCCTCAAAGAAGAGTTTTCTTTGCTTTAATTTTTGTTTTTTAGCTTCATATTTTGAACACAAGTCGAGTTATTGTTCTGTAGCTCTGTTCAAAAGCCTCACATCTGAGGCTTTTTAGTGCAACTGTGGTTCTATGGTTGGGGGCATGGTTATTAGGTGTTTGGATCAGGTTTGGCAGTAAGCTGTGAAAACAGGCACTGGTTTATTTTTCCTACTGACTGCCGTGACAGTTGCAATTATTGTCCATTGTTCCTAGGTGGCTAGAAAGGAGGGAGGATACAATAGAGCATTGCCCTCTGGGGGTAAATGAATTTGACTTACAGGTTCTTGGGGGGTCAGGCAGGCTGATTATTTAGTGCCCAGGAATGCGGTTTTCATGGCACCGCCAGCCATGAGCGGCCAACAAACAATGGCTCAGCTGTATTGCAGCTGTATTTAGTGAGGCAACATGAAAGGTGTGCAAGTTGAGCTGTTTTATACTCATGTATGCATGTACAAACACATATATTATGCTAGGAAATGTTTTTGTCCTTCTGTAGGAACGTAGAGTTGTTAAGTTTTCCAGTTGTGATTTTTTAATTAACTTCTCTCTATATTTGGCTTGGCAGCTGCATTTTTTTTTCCTCATTTCTCTATTAGTGATATTTGGAAACCCCGCACAAGTAGTGTCTTATTATTAATACACCCTGGAATGTGGACAGCACTAGAAGCTGTACTGCCCAACTGTCTTATGCACTGAATAGTTTTTTCCATTTAACTGTTCAAAATTTCATTGTGTTTTTCATTAGATCTGGGGGAGTTTTAGTACGTCATGTGCTAAAGTCTCAGCACTAGGCTACATATTGTTAATGCCCAAGTCTGTGTTACTACTGTTGAATTTTATTCTCTGGGAGAGATTAAAAGAAAGGGAGATGAAAGAAGACTTTATTTTCTGTTAGTGTTACTTCTTTTAAGTTAGAAAGCAGTAATATTTTATTAAAGATAGGGGAGTTGGTGAATGGCTGGAAGTCACCAGACTCCTGTGTTTTGTATTCAGTTGTTCCTCTTACTTGCTTTGGTACTTTTTGGCAGCAACTTTAAGCCCCCCTTTCTTCACCTGCATGCCTGTAAAATGGGAGGACCATCACCGAGTATCTGCAGAGGTCTAGCTGCAAACTTCGAGATCACAGTTGGAAGGATCTATGTATGTCCACTTACTAATGGAAAAGGAAATGTAAGATTTCATTGCATAGCTTGACTGGAAGGTAGTGCAAGGGAATACTCTTAAAGTGGGACAAAATCTAGAATGTGTTGTGTCTGTAGAAATTTTAACTCAAACGCCTCTATTTAGGGAGGTAGTGTGGGGCTAAATAAATAATATGAGTTTGGCACTGGAGATTTCTTAAGAAATTTTGTTTTGAAATCCATGGAATTTTTACTTTGTTCAAAACAAGTCAGTCTATAGTAAAACCCACAAAACATGCCGTTAAATTGAAATATTTTAAAACAAAGCTGTAAAACTATATATTGAATTGGTTAAAGCCTGCTCGACTTTACATCCATCATATTCAAGAACAGGGCTCAAAAGGCCTCTGGATTATTCATGGATAATGCAGTTTATTGGATTCAGTGAAGCAGAGAGAACTTCAGGTCTCAAACTGATCATCTACAGGAAGGAGAGTAATACCCCTTTCTGCTTGCAGTGGAAAATCAGGCAATGCCTGATGCCTGCGCATTGCAGGGTGAAGGTGGTTGCTTTCCTCCAAAGCAACATTACCGACTGCAGCAGGTGCGGTATGTAGGGTGGGCCGTTGAAAGGAAAAGGTATAAGAAGTCTAATTCCACACTCTTCAATGTCAGTGGCCATCCCTATACTTAGAAAATTAACGTGAAACTGCTTGACTGGTGTTGGGCGTCCTCTGAGCAGGCTTCAGGGAACAGTGCTGGCCAGGAGGCCAGGTGCATCGTGAGGTGCACGGTCTTGCTAACGCTGATGTGAGTGAAGCAGCTTTAACCGTGAAATGAAATGAAAACTCTTTTTAAAACTTCCCGGGTGTACACAAAGCCTTTCTGCTAATCTTGTCCATCTCTCGCTTATCGAGAGTTGTCAGGAAATAATAATACATATTTTATACGTTCCCCACTTAGCTAATTTTGAATAGGTGTGTGGAACAAAAGGCTAAACTGACTTTTGTTTCTAATCTTTCTGAGTTGGCTTTCGGTTGAAGTGACAGCATTGTTAACAGTGATTGTGCCTGAATCTTTCAAGAAAGACCGGGCAAGCCTGAACCTGATTTTTTTTTGTTGTTTGAAAGTCCTTCTCTATTGTACAGGTTAGTTCCTAAACAACTCAGGTGAAGTGTTTTCTGCACTCACTGTGAAAGGGATGGTCATTAGGGTAAATTCAGCTCTTGGTTGTAGCCACTTAAATCTAGGTGACTCCAAAGACTGTACTGGAGTAACCACAGATTTATGAGTGTAATTGAAAGCAAGATTAGCCTACCAATCCTCATCTTTAATGCATGTTAACACAGACATTTGTCTGTGCGAGAAACTGGGTTCCAGGTTACATGAAATATCAGCACAGGTATTATATCAAGCTGTGTTTGATGTGTGATAGAGCTGTGTTTGCTGAAGACTCTAATCTTGCTTATATGTTCGGAAGATGGGGCATGAGAGAGTATGCAGTGAACGGTCTTACGACTGCCAATAATGGATAAAGAGAAATAATCCATTCAGCGATACTATAGCTCATCAGAGCCCATGAATTAAAGACATATGTTATGTAGATTCAATGTATGGATTAAAACGGATAATCTGGTAGGTGACACACAGAATCTTGAGATAAGTGGGCTATGCAGATTCAGTATATGGATTGTGACGGATAATTCCATTTAAGTAATGCTGGACAAGTTGAAGACAAGAAAGCTTGGGGTAGTGCTCAGGTTATGTGCAGTAATCCAGTGAGTGACACTTTGGATCGCATAATCTGTAAACTGAAGACAAGGAAGATGGGGATTCTGCATTTAGATGTGGACAGGAGGAAGGAGGGGGAAGGGGAGAGAGATTATTCATGGGGAATACACTGGGTTTAAACCTTTGACTAATAAAGCGCAGATCCCCAGGAGATGGATGAAAGCTGCACACTTTCTTAGGAGCTGTGTGAATTTTGCATTTGCAAATTAATGGTTGAAAAATGTTTGCAAACTTGTGTCAGATGTGGACGTTTTGCATTATTTTTTGTGGATAGTATTGTATTTGGAGTGGGGAGAGAAGGAGGGTGAGAGTCATAAGTGAAGGAGGTAAGATATGTCTGGCTGTCGTCTTTTAACTGTGCTAAATTCAGTATTTATTGCAACCTACTTAGTATCTTCTCTGTGTTTATTTTTTGGGGGTGTTTAATAGTAGCAAATTGCTGAGAGTGAGCTTTAGTCCTTTGTTAATATTTCAGAAGTGCTGGGGGGGGCGGGGGGGAGGAACCTGCCCAGTGGCACACAGGGGAACCTAAGTTTTGAGAGGAAATTTGGCAGCTGCTGAAATAGTGGAGGTTGATCACAATGCAATATGATAGTCTCAGGCTGCAGAGAAGTAGACAGTGCCAACTGAGCCACACCAACGCAGAACTTCTTTCAGGCCAAATGAAAGCCTGAAATGGAGATTGTGGCTGGATGGAGCTGCTCCTATTTGACCCTAGAGGGGGAGGTTAGTTGAGGGTGGTATGTGTGGAAGGAGGTTTGGAGGAATCTTTTTTTTAAAAATGTGCATTTGTGACAAAGCAGCTAATTCGGGCAGTTCCAGATTTTTTTTTTTAATGTAAACATACTTAATTTTATCAGAAAAAATCAGGTTCTATTTAAATCAGTATAACTTTTAAGAAGTGATTATTAATAGAGAAGATAGAATAAAATTGAACTAATTAAAGTAGCAAATGCCAATGGCTTTATTTTGTTTGAACATACGGAGGCCAAACCACTATATTTAAAAATCGTCCGGAGGGTTGGATGACAAAAGGGACCTAAACCAGTTGTTCTTTGTACCGAAATTACCTGAAAGATGTGCTGATAGAGATGAACGTTGCTGAGCTACGATTACCAGTTTGTCAAAACAAAGCAAATATACATACACATACGTATTTTTACTGTTTTTCCTGCTGCTGCATAAAATATCAGCAGCAAATGCTATTTTTCTAGCCTAGTTCTAGCTTGTTGTTTAGACAGTAAAACAATGAATAACCTCCGAGAAATAGTCTCAATACAAATGTTGTCTATTCCTTTTGTAACCTTGACAATAAGTTACTAACCTGGTTGAATACCAAGCTTTGTTTGCAGTCCACTGTACCAAAACTTTTTCTGACAGCAAATAGAAAATAATTACTGACAACTTCTTTCCAGCATTGCGAAATAGTAATGTGCTGGTCTGTTATAGAGCAGACAGCTAAGTTTTTGTCCCCACAGAATATTAATTCTTGAGGGTAGTAATGGCAAAAGATGGTAATTGTTCATTGTTTGTTTTTATTCATTCTGCAAAGTCTTCCACTGAAACCTAAAAGATTAAGACTGTCTGTACGCTGAAATAAATAACTTCCTTCTAGCTTGCTGTTCTAAAAAGGACTTTTATTTGTCAAACAGACAAGATTCCTTACATAAATCTGTAGGTACAGACAAATCAGTTTGAATTCTGGGCTTTTTCTTTCCTTGTTTCTTTTTCTGGTGGCTGCGGCTTGCTGAGTAAAAAGCAGTCAGAAAGTTTTCTTTTATTACGCTGACTTCCCATATCAATCAGATGAAGTCATTTAATTTAGCAAGGTAGGTAGTTGTAAGTGATGGCAGCCATTGTGTAGTAAAGTTGGCTTAAATGCTTAATGAAAAATGCCAGGTTTTAGATGTTTATGTCCTGGCAGCTCCAAGATTTACTGGCCTGAAAAGCTATGTGCCAGTCCATAATAAAACATTCTCTGAAGTATTGATTAGGGAAGCATCAAGGGAGTTTGCACACGTGCACAAGCACATACCCACATCCACCCACAAATACATACCGGCAAGTACATAATTTAAAGTATACAGTCATTGCTTGGTCATAAACATTTGACATTTCTGCTCAAAGACAGCGGAAAGAAGAGTTTAAATTCTGAACTTACCTCAGCCAGTTAGATGTGTTTATCAGACTACGTTTCCCGAAGGCACGTAACATCAGCTCCCCATTGCCTCACATATACAACTTCGGGTGACGTCAGCAGCACGGCCGTCTGTGCGGCAACAGGAGAATACTCCTCTTTAAAATTATTACCAGGTTTTACATAGATTTTTTTAGGGGGAGCATGACAAAGATTAGTTTGCTTTTAAGTAGAAGACAAGTAGGTAGCCTCTCTGTTTTACTTTCCTGATTTCCTTACTGAGCAGAGTAATACTGGGTTTGATTTTCTAATGTGACGGAGCAAAATTAAAACTGGGGTGGGGGAAGAAAAATAGTTGACAATGGGATGAGAACAAAACTCTCAAGAAAAGATGCTTATTTTATGGACTGCTGATATTTTTATTTATTCTTTGGATATAATATTGGTAGTAGGAGTTTAATTCTTCTGAGAACAGCTTAGTTAATAGGCTGTTCAGTTTGAAAAACCTCCTTCTTGGCTCTTTTTCATTTTTATATTGAAACTGTTATGTCCCTGGCTTAAAAGTCACATTGAAAAATGCATCACTGCAGGAAATGCTTGGACATGACTCAGTTTTTAGCTGGTGTATGGGCTGTAGTTATGTCCTCATCACACTGTTGTTACGTCAGAGCAGAGTTACACAGAAACTGTGTTGTAGCATGGTTCTGTCGCCTCGTTTGCTGGATGGCGTCAATGATTGCTTCGTTCGTAGGGTCCCTTTAGCTAGAACCCTACCTGCTATCAAGCCAGGTCAAGCAAAGATTTAATTACTTATATGACATGTATCCCTGTTAAAGTCAGTGGGGAAATTCTTGGCCTTACTGATATATACTGATATATACTGATATACTGATACGCTGGTGACTTTAGCGAGGCCAGCAATAAAAGGGCTTACAGCGCATAAAGTTAAGAATGACTTTAGGCAAGTTTCTAAAAACTTCACACCTCAGTTTTCTCATACATAAATAAGGCATACCACTACCTTTCTACCTGCTCACAGTCTTTAAGAAGATCAGTTAGCTAAAGCTTGCTCTAATTATTATTTTACGTCTTAATATTATTTGAATACCGAGTATTTAAAAATATTCTTATTTCCATTTTATGGTTTTTTTCCCCCCTACAAAGCTTTGTAGATACAGGAGGATTTTTTTTTTCTTTTGTAAGCGTAGTTAATGATATGAACGTAATACAGTATTATTGTGTCTTCCAGGCTTTGTACTTGCACATTGTTTTCTTTGATTTTTCTTTGAAAGACAGATGCTGACAGTTCAAAAGCTATTTACGTAATTACTTTGATAGTAAACTGACTCGGGGGATAAATTTCACTGTCTGTATGGGTGTGCGTGAGCATGCACGCGAGCACCCCTGATTGATAACATTCCTAGCAGTTTAATTGAGACATGTCAGAGGGATTGAGGAGAGCTTTGCCACGTCTCTGCCCCTTGCGGAATACGCTGGGTGCTGCGCGGCTGCGAGCAGATCCGTAGGCTGGCTGCAAGCAAACATTCTCATCGCTTGAGCATTCGCAGCAAAAGCTTAAAATGCCTGTTACAGAAAATATTGGCTTTCCTAATTTCTCGTTTACATTCTCATTCTGTCTAATAAATTATAATAAAGTATTTACTGTTTTGATCGCAAAAGCGGTTTCTCTGCCTTTTTTTTTGCTTTGGTTCTGTTTTGGGTGGATATGCCAAGGTTTCTCCTGTTCGTTTTCTCACTTTAAGTGTGTCATTTGGTCATATTGGTGTCTTCATTCTAATGTTTATTAAAATGTTACTGTCACTGCCAGTCTGAGACTGTGAATCAGAACTAAGAATGTGTAATAGTTTATTTCACATTTGAGTAAATTTCTTTTACTACTTAAACACTATTACGGATAGTGTTGATCGGAGATGAAGTTTAGGTTTGGCGATACAGAATGCCACTAATTTGAGTCTTCTTTTATTGCCATCTGCTGTGGGTGTTGCATCCACAAACATGTTTTTTTTAATTTCCGAATCTCTTTTTGTGGCGGTAGAGAATAAGCTGATGCATCTGGAAAGCATCTTTTCTTGGGCCATTCACTGCATCAACCTGTAGTGTATACTTTGATGCTCTCTTGCCTGAGTTGTTTTGATAAGTTGTGAAAAACCCACATTTTGCCATTGCAGTGATAGAGTACAGAGAGAACAGTATGAGCACCTACAGCAATCTCCTGAAAGGCAGGTGGTCTGGTGGTTAAAAGCTTTGTTAAACATAAAACGTGCAATAGCTATTTGTTGTGGATCTGACGGTAATTAAGAGTAATTTTTGAGGCAGTCATTGATGTAAGCCACTCTCCTTTTACTCCTCACTCAATACGTGTGTGAAGTGGGTCTAGCTTGCTGTCAAGTTGTACGCTGCCATAATGGGCACTTCTTTTTTCTCCCAGCCACGCTGCAAGGCTAGAGCACTGCAACCGTATGGATACTGTGCGTAGAGCACAGGCCAGCTCCAGAACCGTTCCCAACTCTGTACTACGTGGAGCAGCTCTAAGTGAGTTTAATAACGAAGTGGCTGAAGGTAGCTGCTGGGGCTGGTGACTTATCCTCGCTGAGGTCTGCACCGCCTCCCAAGTTCTAGCAGTGTTAGCAGCCGCGGGGATAGTTCATTAATTCCCGAGTAGCATAATTTAAGCAACTGTCTTTATGCGGTTGGTGTTGTAGTTACTTAAAATACTGGCACGTTTTGCCCTGTAAGCTACAGAATTCTTAAAATGGAAATCCCTTAGCTGCCAAGACACTTCACACGATGAGAAAGGTTTCGATCTCATGCGGGTTAACAGAAACTAGTGATGATAGAAGTCCACCATCCTTGCCTACCCACAATCTACAGCAACTAGAATGGGATACCAAAATGGCAACTGGTGCTTTGACTCTGCAGTGCGTTTTAATACACCAGAAAAAAATCCTATCACTGAATGTACTTATGTAGTGACCAAGTTGTTTGCCCTCAGCTCACCATTAAATAAATAACGTCAAGTATCATTTGGCCTTCATTTGTTATGCAAATGAAGTAATTTATGAATGGCAGCTGTGAAATGGCAGTTTTGTTGGCCACTTCCACAAAAGAAATTACAGAAAAGGTGTGCTAGGTAATAAGGGTAACATAAAAAATACAAAACTTAAACTAAATGAAAACACTTTATATTATGATCAAGACAGGCTGATTGAAGTACTTTTCTTCTTTTTAGTTTTCACACTTTTATAAGCCACCAGTTGGCTGCAAGAAACCTCAAAACTACCTGTGATTCATTGTCAGTGGGGCTTATATACATGTGTGGATAAGGCAAGGGGAAATGTACCCCAAAACTCACCATCTCCCGGTAGACCTACACATCTGATCTCTCTTGCCTCTGTTTTTGTGCAGGTCACTTCAGAGTATAGCTATCCGAGTGCTCATTTTGCAAGGAATGATACCTCAAAGAATTGAAATTATAATTAAGTATTGTTGAAGTTATTGAAAGGATGGGCAAATCACATGAAAATAAAGTATCTACTAAGCCATGTTTTCCAGAAAGTATTCTCTGACAAAAGAGAGGTTTTAAAAGTTGACGGTGCTAAATTCTCCCTTTCGGTTTATTGGCAAACTGAAATTGCTCAAGAAGTATAATGCAAGAAGGCTGCCTTTTGTCAGACTACTTCCACTCCAGTTTTATAAGCCAAAGGAATTATGCATTGTACTTACTAAGTTTGTACATAAAGCGCCCCCTTTTCAAAGTTTCTGTAAAAATTGAGCAATAACGAAGAGACTGAGTTTGGTGGATTTGTCCCCAGCTGCATGGCCGCAGTGTGCCTGCAACTCCAGCATCCGCCCCAGCACTTCATTGCCCTGACCGCTTGCTCTTAGTTCATCCAGACTTTTCTCTCATTCCTGCGATTCAAATAAAGCTGTCGTTTTCCCGGGGAAGAAGTTTTTTGCTCCTCTCTAGGTAAATCAGATTAAGGAAGAAGCTGCAGTAGGTGGATGGCCCCGCGGCTGTGCAGTTGTTCCATGTCGCGGTCGGGGCGGTGGCACGTGGAGCGTTCTGCTCTCTCTCGGGGAGCGCAGCCTGAGCTTTGCAGCGCAGGGCTGGATAGCAACATTTCTTTTTCTGCCGCTGTTGGTAACTAACTCTGTGACCCCTCTGTCTGTCGGTTTACACATCTGGAAACGTTTTTCCACCTTTCAAAGGTGTGGTGGGGATTAATTTAACTTCACAAAGTGCTTTTTGATTCCCAACTGAAAGCTACTGTAGGAGCTCAAAATACACTGATGAACCAGTGCTGGCTGAAGATCTTTGATGTTTGTCAGTGTATTTGTCGAACAGTTTATTTGACAGTGATTTCTTTTTGCTTACCCTAACTTTAGGACTAAGCCAATCCTGTGTGTTCCTTCTCTCTCTCTAGGTCCTTCTCCCTCTCTCTCTTGCACACCCACCCACCCCTCAGTAGAAGTTTGGAATAAAATATCTGCTGAATAAATAAATAAAATACTTAGTTTTCAGATGTTTCAGTGCACCCAGTGTGTTATACTGCCGGTATCAGTATACTGATAGTCTTCATTAGATGAGCATTACAGTAAACCGACATGCTACCTCCGGACAGAACAAGGAAGGGGCTGCCTTCTAGAATAGTTCTTCTGTGCTATTTGGAAGCATTACACCCTTTTTCCTGGGGAAAAACAAATGAAGGATGGAAGAGTGGCAATAGAAATTTCTGATTAATTGTATGGCCAGGTGGCAAATGCATTAGTCGTAGCAGTTCTCTGTCTCCAATGTTTGAAATAAAAATCGTAAGTTAAAAGAGTTTTCTTCAGCAACGTTAATATTTTAGTACTGGCTTCCATTCTTTCTCACAGCTTTTAGCAGAACAGGTTTAAAGTCCTATGGTTTCTGTTTCAGTGTGTTTCTCTAGTTTCCAGCTTGTACCACAGGTTTTTTGGAGACTGTATCTGAGAATATTCTGCTGTAGTTCTTTGTTATATGACGAGAATATTTTCACAAAAATCTCTAGCATCTTAATAAAAAGTTAATCAAGTTACATTTCCTTTATATGCAAATGTTGATTCTTTGTGTTTTCCCACTTGTATATGGCTGTCCACAAATGCATTAAGGGCTTGGGCTTGGCTGAGGTAGCAAATGGGATGCTGCTTGGGAGCGCAAGGTTGAAATTAAGTGAATGTAAATTAAACTATCGAGCAAAGAGCCCTAACAGTGACACCTCTAAGGCTGTGGTACAGTCTCCCGAAGCAAGCAGTAGATGATTCACCATTTCAGACATTTCAATCTAATCTAGAAAGCTGTAGTAAATATATTGTAGGGAACATTCCTGCACTGGCAGGGGGGGTAGACTAAATGAGCTATTACCAGTAGCTCTTTTCCATGTCTGACTGATAGTTGGCTAGGAACATGTTTAGTATAGTCGCCAATTTTTCTTCTTTTTTTTTCATTTGGAGCACACTGGTGACATTGGCAGAAGAACGCTTCCTGTGTTTGAGAAAGGTTTGTGTGGCAGGGTTGTCCCAAAAGCAGGCTATTTTCAGAGGAGGCATAGACACTGATAGCCTTAATCCTTTCCTAAAGCTTTTTTGAGAAAGGGCTTCATAGGATCTGACTCACGTGAGAGGGTGTGGTGGTATTGGAGGTATCTGTGGATTAGCTGCGACACGTACTTTCTGGTCTTTTAAATTCAAAGTCAAATGATACTGGATATGCTAGTAGTACCATTTTTTGGTTTAGTGTATGATTCATAGCTTTTGATTTTTCCTGGAATTTTTTCTTCCCTTCCCTTATAACCACTGTCCTTCTGGATAGGAGGAGAATTTTTACAGAATGATTATGAGAGCGAGGTAGTCAGTTCCTCTGTCTGTGTCCGCTGAACTCTCCCATAAAAAACATCTAATGACAGTACAAATGAGAGAGACGGTGAGTTGCGTTTAACTCCGTTTTTCCGATATGTTTATGCAAGACTTTTTCCTTTACAAATACTCATCCGTGGCAGCAACAGCGACAGTAGTTATTGACAATTTAAATACTATATAATTTCATCCTAATCAGGGCAGCTGTAGATGATACAGCAGGTAGCGTCCTGACAGCTGTTGCGTGCTGTGCTGGTAACGGTGAGCAAGCTGGGCGTGGGGAGCTCGAGAGGTACGCGGCACCCAGGAGACTTCTCCGCTTCCCCTTGATGATAGAGGGATGTTGATGCACACCTTACGCTTTCTGTAAAGCATTGATGTGTCTTTGTCATAAGTTTCTGACAAAAATGTAGTTGTCTTTCAAAACTGAAAGTGTTGATTTTGATCCCCACAAAATGTAAACGGTGTTTAAAATTTGGAACTCTTTCAAAACAGGCAGTATTTTCCCTGCTATTAATCTGATAAAAAGGCAATGGATAATAGATGAAAGGGCAAGGAAACATTGAAGGGGGACACCTGATCAAAGCCTGTGTACAGAATTATACTCCACGACTCATTTTCCTGTAGAGGGACAGGTCTTAATGTGCAGTATATTGCAATATGCTGCTGCTCTTTGGTTCCACTGAAACTTTGCCTACAGTGAAGCTGCAAAATAAAAACCTGGCTAGCTCTAAATTTCCTCTCTTCTCTCTACCTTTTTTTTTCTCACCATATGATGCCCAGGGACTCCAGAAAGCCTCGCTGAGAAAGAAAGGCAGCTCATGGGTATGATCAATCAGCTGACCAGTTTGCGCGAACAGCTGCTAGCAGCTCATGATGAACAGAAGAAACTGGCTGCATCACAGATCGAGAAACAACGCCAACAAATGGAGCTGGCTAAGCAGCAACAAGAACAGGTGAGTGATTATTATAGTGGCTTTCAGCTTAAATAATTTTCTAGGAGTACTTCCCAGTAGCTTATCTTTTAGGGTTGATACTTTTCAAGTTTGCTCTCCACCCAGAATTTTTTTTTCCATTTGTTTTCTTAGGTGAAGACGTTTAAAAAAAAACGCTTCAATTTGCAATATATAAAATAGTGCTCGTTGTCTTTTAAAGATACACCTTCAAGTTTGGAGGTATTCTCTTCCAATAGTGTTTTTTCTAAAAGTATGTGTAAATAAGCGTACAAATTCAGCCCTCCTGAATAATCTTCCAATGCTGCTTGAATTGAGTGATGCTGAATAGGTATAAAAGGAACAAAACGCGGTGTTTGGATTGTAGTATGACAAATGAAAGGCTTGGTTTTGCCAACTGTGCAAAAAAGTGGGGGAGAAGAATATAAAGTCAGTGAACAACTGTGAATTTTTTTCTTCTATACTTGAGAGGCTTGATTTTCAGCTCTTGCAAATATGCCCTCCACTGAAAATGCAAACATGTTTTCACATGTAAACAGTTCCAGCGTGCACACATGGACACAAGACATTTCATGCAGGAACACAACTTTTCTAACATATTTGTACTGTGCAAGCTTTAACAGAAATGAGTGTCCATTTTTGTACCTGAACATGAGCAGAGAATACTTAGACATCTGGTTTAAAATGTTGTCAGGAGTCCATCCTGATACCTCTTAATGTGAAAGCATTTTGGTCTGCCTGACCATTTATTTCCGCTCATAATGAGATTTGGGTTTATATCATAGAATTGCAGCTATGTGAATTTTATGAAACTTCCAAAATTCTTTGAGATCTGTCATAGTTGTCATACTTCAATGTTTTTATTGTACCAAGCAAGTCTTAAGATTCTAAACCACTGCTGACATCTTCAGACATTTTAGCCTTGGTTTTCCCTATTTTTATTTATTTAAAAATCTTACCTTAAATACTGTGTTATTTGGCCTCACACCTGAAATCCCACATAGGGAGAACAGGAGAAGTGACTTACCTATTAAACTAGAAAATTTGTATCCCACTGTTGTTTACATGGAGAAGGTAGATGAAGGCATGAGGGTGGAATTGGCAGGATTCTTCCACCAAGGAAGATGTCTCCTCCAAGGAGACATCCCGCAGGAGCTATTTCCTTTGTCCTGTCTTTCAAAGTCACTACACTACAGGATGGCTGAACGATCTGAAAGTGAAAAAGAAAATGGAGAGAACGGAAAAAGGCAGTAAGAAATCGTGCAGGATTATTATTAGGATAACAAGAATTTCTTTTAATTTAAGAAATTGTATATAGTTCTGTGTTATATAGAAATTAAAATAACCAAACTTTCAAAAAATGTATTGATAAAAATTATTTCGGTTGCTTAAAGAGAGGCTCTAGAAAGAAAACATTTAATCTTTTAGATGTGGAGTTAAGTATGAGTGAGTGTTTCTTATGCTAATAGTTTAATAATAGAAATGAAAGAAAATACCTGAGGGGAAGAATGCACAAAATTCCTCCCAGTAAGTATGCATAAGTTCCCATCTGACCCTGAGATGTGTACACATGCCACAGGGGAAGAGCAATACTCCTTCTGATGTTTGTACTGCTGTGCTAGCTATTCATAAAAGCAGAGCTTTTGTGATGACTCAAATGAAAGTTTTTCAAGTTTGCTTTTTAAGTCTGAGATATATAATGGTTTATTTCCATCAGTCGTCTGAGAACTCTAATTTCGTTCCGTTGCTGTCTGCTTTTTCCTTCACTATGTGTAAAATGTGTCTACAGTAAGGTTCCCAATCATTTAGTCAACGGAGAGGGAGGATGGAAGTCCTTATGGAAAAGACACATGACTTTGAGAGGAGACTTACAACTGCTCCATCAACTTCTGTAAATCAGTTCTGGCGTTGAGCTGTGTGGCCTTGCACTGCCCCCTTAGTTCCTCTCAGCTGATACACACGTTGAAGAGTCAGTGATTTTCCCAAACCCAGTTCCAGTCTCTTTATGTATGTTTCTGCATCAAGGAAATACGCACACTAATACCTTCCTCCTGGGTGTCAGATTTCCTTTCTTTTGGAATTTTTGAATAGGTGGTGCCAAACATAAAAAGAGTATTACTGTCCATCCTGCTTTTTTGCCTTTCCTGCCTTCTCCTACTATTTTCCAGCTTCTCTGCCAGTATTGTTCTTCCTCCAGCAAGTTGGAGCAAATGCGTGCTCAGTTTTTGGGGATTTTAGCAGTGCCATTTCAGATAATGAGAGAGGAGACTTTTTGCATCAGTCCTCCTCTTAATATCCAGCACAGCATTTTCCGTAAGATTCCCTTTCACGCTAGTATTAGCTATGAATTGCTCCTGAACATGAGCCCCTTGCTTCAGCAGCAGTCCAGGCTGCCGCCACCCACACTTGAAGGTTTCTTAGCTTCATAGAGCAGTTTAAAGAACCAAGCCAGGTGGAATTTTCCTATGTACCGACTCCAAGAATGATGATACATCTCTCATGTTTCTCCTGTGCAATTTCTCCACAGATTGCGAGACAACAGCAGCAGCTCCTGCAGCAGCAACACAAAATTAACCTTCTTCAGCAACAGATCCAGGTCAGAGACTGCGTCTCCACCCATGCCCCTATTATCTCTCTTCTCTCCTTTCTGTTTCCCCATGCCTTCCCTCAGCCATTATTGTCATAGTTTCTTTAAGAATCTCTGTAGATGGCTTACATCTTATTTGTGGAAACACATGAGGATGTTACCTGTCATTAAGCAAAAAAAGGTCAGTTTCTGGAAGGCCTTGTATGATTAACACTGCTCCTGTAGGATCAGGAAGCAGATATGAGAGGAGCTGGTCATGCGAGCAAGGATTTGCAGGACCAAGTCCTCTTTCAGCCATAGATCAGGAGTGGCAAAAATGTCACCAGAAAGAATTGGATTGCAATGGATCTCCTACAACTCTGTTTTTGAGGTTTTGCGGACGCAGTTCTCTTCAGTGATCAGTAATCAAGTGTCCCTCCTTCCCTCTGCGCCAGGTGTTGAAAGTCCAGAAATTTTCAACACTTTGGGTGAACTATTGTCTGAATGAGAAACTGGTCAAAAGGTTGGTTAGGTTGAGGAGAGCAACTGTGTAGGTCCTAGGTATCTCCAGGTTTACTCCTAGTAGTAGAAAGAAGTTGTTAACCCAGCATAACCAGTAAACTTTTTTTTGACCTCTTTTTTCCTTAAAGTCTTCAGAAGTTTCTTTTCATGCCATTGACTGTATTTCGTTACTTTTCTTCCGTGTGTATATATGCATGCCCCTATTTTGGGAATAATGCAAATCAGTTTGCCCATGAAGGTTTTCACAGAGTAACAAAGGAGGGGTTTGACATTTTACAGGTATCTAGAGTCATGGTAAAATCTGTGTCAGTTTAAGTATGCAGTTATGTATAGAGCATTGCAAGTCACTGTGGAAGTGGATGCTATGTTCTGTTTGTTCAGTAACAACAGGATTTTCCTTCCAAAGCTTCTCATTAATATTTCAGAATTAGTTCCCTAAAATTATGGGCCATATCCGTAACTGGTCTAAGAAAACTTAATTCCAGCAGAATCAGAGGAGTTGTATGGCTTCACATGAGATGAAAAAATGGCTCTGTCATTTCAGAGGGTATTCTGTCAGTATCAGGACTTGTGTAACTATGGAAAAACTTCTGGGGAAGGTCCACCCCTCTGTTATAAAGCAGCTTATATACAAGATGTGCTTTGCTGAAAATAGTTTTGAGATTGGTAAGGCCTGGCTTGGCCTTGACCTCTGTATTTTTTTTTTCTTCTTTAAATTTGTTTGTGGGAAGGATTTTTCTTTATTGCTGTATCTTTAATAAGACTGAAAAAGAAAAACAATAGTAGAACCTCTACAATAGCAAGGGAAGTATTTACATTTTTAGCATTTAGCTACGGCAGTGAGAGAGGAAGTTATTTTATAAGCAGTGAATAAAAATAAATTGAAGTAACATAATTTGACCCCAACCCTTTTAAGTTTTAAGGCCTTGTAGATAAGAATGTAGTATGTCATTTTTAGGGTAGTGCAGAACAGTTATTATTGATAATGAGATATAGAGCCTTTCATCTCTTGATCCCTGGTCCAAGTTTGACCTACGTCAGTAGTAAATGAAAGTCAGCTAGCTACCATCTGATACAAGCTGCAAGCCTAAGAAATGATTTGGAGGCCTGTCTCAAGGGATTTCGGATGAAATATTGACCCTGCCAAGGTCAGAATTTCACCTCCGGGGTCCACTTCACACAAAACCCGTCAGATCTGGGGCACCCTCCTTTTGGATGGTCACATGATAAAGGTCAAGAATGGAACAGGCAGAGAGACAATACTGTCCTCTCATTCCCACAGAGATGATCTATTTGTAGTGAAATTTTGATTATACTGCCTGCCTCTTGACAGTTCCACAGTCTGTATGGTCGTGTAGTCTCATGAACCCGGGTTGCAGCCCAATTACTGTGAAGTCACTGATAGGAAAAAAACATTTAAAAATAAAAAACCCCTTGTTGACAGTGAAGACACAGCAAAACATTTCTTCTCAGTTACATGCTTAGTTGGCTGTTGTCAGAGAGAAGAAACAATTCGTGAAGAAATCTGCCTTTGTATATAAGTGGAGACAATGAAGTCACCCTAACATGCCCATGTTTAAAACGGTCTCTGAGTTTACAATCAGGTTATGCTAGATGGAACAAAACTGTGACGTGAATGTAACTGTGGGTTCAGCTTTTCTGACCTTGCCCTAATTAATCTAACAGGCTTCTGTCACATTGGCCCAGAGTTTTTAAATAGCATTAGATTTATTGACAGGGAAATATTCCTACAAAGTCTGGATAACTATTTGACTTATGTGCAATTGAATGATTAGGCTGCAGTTATGAACACAACCTATTTATGACAAAGGATTCGTTTTACTTGAGCCAATTTTTTCTAAGCTTGTAAGAGTTGCCATAATTCCAGATAAATTATTACACAGAAAAAAGCTATTGAAATATTGTATTGAAAACATAATACCCTAAGGTTAAAAAAAAGCACAACCTGACTGACCCCATGATTTATGACTCCTTTCTCTAAGTGCGCTAACTTGGAAACAGTTCCCTCTCTCCCTACCCCAGCATACAATCACCGATACACACACAATACATAAGCAGGGAGAGACTGCAACGTGTCTCTCCTCCTTAGAGGACTGCAAATGCTGAGTGTAACTACAGCTCAATTAAACTAGCCACTTCTGTGATGCTGAAAAAAGATGTCTTAGCTACTTGAGCTTGGAAAAATGTACCTGGCACGTGAGTCTCTAATTGACATTATGTCTTTTTCAAGTCCATCTCTTCTGAATTAACTGGAAGGAGGTTTCAGTAACGCAGCAGCTTGTCTTCATATGGAGAGTTAAGTAAAGAGATAATGCTAAACTGGAGAAAAGTTGCAGATTAGATTAAACTTAAGAATCCGTATGACCTCAAAATGCTAATATATGATCTGTACAGGATTTTGTGTTTTGGCAAATGGTTATAATATTTTTTTTTCTGCTTTTCAGGATGTTCTAGACCTAATTTGCGAAGAGGTTTGAGTTTCTCTGAATAATTAACTAAACTTCCCCCCGTCTTATTTTATGACATTTTGGAATGCATCCTCCCATGCACACTGTTCTATTTAATCTTCATGTGTATGTGTATGGAAAAGGTTTTAGCTTTAACAGTTTCTGCCTGCTGAGTATTCGGGGTCTCCTCCCCTGCACACCTCAATCTTGCTGTTTTACCAGAAATGAAACTGGAATGCGTGTTCTGTCCTGTTAACTCTTGTGCATCAACAGCCCTGAAGATCTCAGGTTGTGTTTCAGAACAGCTCCACAGTGATCTAAAGCTGTAGAAAAGGCTGAGGAAAGAGCATGCAGACGCCAAGTATGGCTCAGCAAGTTTTTGAACTAAATCTAGTTTTGTCCTTCAAGGCCTCAGGGGAGCTCTCACTGGCACCTCCCCATCTTCTTTTGTGTGGCCACAATCTGCTTCCTGGCATCCTTGCTCTAGAACATGGTGAAGTCTGGGGCCCTGTAGCTGTCCCATCAGGTGGGCAGAGAGTGAAAGAAACTTGAAGGCTAGATGCTCCTCTTTCATGATGCTGAGCTAGTCCCCAGGACAGGCAATGAGCGTGTTGTGGTGGTGTGCCTTGAGGGGTGCCTCTGAGATGCAGTTTTGTGAGGTGGTGCAGTTTACACTTTCCACTTGCTCAGAGAAGAAGTCTAGCCCAGGTTAAATAGTTTGCTTTGAACCTCAGTGACGAATGTCACTTAATAGAACTATATTTAAAATGAAATATGGTTGTTAAAATTCATAAAGCAATTCATATTCAGCGGGGCACTGTTGATAAAATAGGTCAACCTTGCAGCCTAAATTGTGATAAAACTGATGCTGCTAATCTCACAATTTTGTAGAAAGCCTGACAATGTTTTATGTTTTTCCCTCAAGCCCCAGCTCTTGGAGTCATGTGATGACAAAAATGCCAGCTTTCATTTCTTCAAAATGTAAACTTCCAGCTCTCGTATTTCCAGGCAAAATCTGAAACCACGAGCACTACAAGTTCCAAAATTAGAAGGCAAACAAAACGGAGGCCAAATGTTGTTTTTTAAACTGTTCTGATTTTTAGTCAAAATTTTTTTTGGAGAGCCCAGCTCAAGATCTTGGAACACTTCAGGTTGCCAATAATGTAAGACTAAGATCTCAAAGCAGCAAGAAGCAACAGCGCTGCTTTACGATGTCTCTAACATTTGGGCCACAGTTTAATTTAGTTTAATACTGCCAGTACTTGGTTACTAATTTGTATTCATTTCTGGGTGACATACTTAGCCCAAGAACTGAGTGGTATCTGAAACTTGAGAGCAATTCCTGCCAGACAGCAACCATTTGATGACTCTGTGTGTTTTAACAGAGGGTTTTCTTTTTCCTTCAGAGCTAGAGACTTGTCAGCAGATGTTCTAATGGGATTTCTGTTAGAAGGTTCGGACCTCTGAAGAACGAGAGGATCCTGACTAAATTCTGATGCAAAGCTGGAAAGGCATGCCCCTAGCCTGCTCCGCCTGCCAGGCAGAACGTGACTTCTGCCTGGTGCCTGGCCGGATGGATGGTGCAGGCAGCTCCAGAGCCTGGTGGCACCTGGCAACCGTGCCAGGAGACCCTGCTCCCAGGCCAAAAGCTTACCGTGGCCTCAGTGGCCTCAAGCTTTGCAGACCCTTAGCAGCTTGTCTGGCAGGGAGTGTGGGCACCACGGCCCTCCAGACTCCGTGCCCCTGTGGGTTGCAGGCTTCCTGGCTTTCCTGAATCCCTCAGCTGCCCTGGGTGTCCTCCCGGCTCCAGAGAAGGCTTTCCCTCATGAGTCTGGATCCAGATTTCCATCCTCCCCACCCACTGTCAGCTGGCTACATCCCTTTCCCCATGAATTGTGTTGGTAGATGGAGAGGCCTGGCTGTGCTAGTATGTTCCCAAATCAGAATATTCCCATTCTCATTAAGTTCTGAGGTTTAAGGTGGTGTTCCAATTTGGAATGTAATAAAATCTTGAACACTTGGAATTTCCTGCAGGATGGCTAGTCCCTTTTGTAGCCAGATCTATTTTTCAAAATCTAGCTATATTTTTGCGGAAGAAAGAAGGATTTGGTTTCTGAGTTACACAGAAGTTCAGAAAAATATTTCTTAAGCTTAACATGCAAAGTTTTGAAATGACACAGTTGTTATTGTGAAATCTTTCCAAGCACCAAGAGGCTCTGGGTTGATTCCAGCCTTCCAAAACACTGGTAAAGAGACCTGCTCCCAGAGTGCTTTAGATATCGTAATTTACCCACACAGTTATCTATGGTGATTATTTTTGTTGTTGTTGTTGTTTAGATTTGTTGTGGCTTTTGAACTCCTCCAGTGAGCAATCATCTGTTATCCAGAACTGGCTGAATGATGTTCAGGCCTGTTTGTGTTCTCTTTGAGAAAACATTGAGATTTTGATTGACCTTTTTCAGATGAAGTTTAGTTGTAAAAAGTACCAGTTTCTCTTTCTTGTGAGAAGACACTGACCATTTGACTGTGCATAAAGAAATATGAAGATTTGTTCCCTGCCCCAACAAGTTTGCACTCTAAATTATACTTCCAACACAGCTCATCCTTTCATTTTTTGTCTCCTGCTGGAAAGCAAACTCCAGCAGGCCACTATGTGAGCTAAATACTTGGAGTACTTTATGCCTATAATAAGGAGGGTAGAGATCCTTACCCTTAATCCTTGCCCTGTTGGTATCTCCTCAGTGCAACCGTAAGGACTTGTGGAATTTCTTTCCTGGTCCCCAGCTTCTTGCATGCCTGTAACCCAGAGTTCTCTAGGAGGCTTTAAAGGGCTGTAGATGATGAATCTTTCACTGGAGACACAAAAATGAACAACCACTACACAAGCGCTCGGTTACAGATTTAGTAATGTCTGTGGCTTCTGTATTACCGTTTTCCCTGGGAATTCTGATTTTCTAAGAAGTCGGTGACAGCAGAGCAGTGCTTCATGGTGCTACAACCCCTTTGCAAGCCGTTGCGTAGCAGAACAGTATTAGTTCTTCCGTAATTAGAGTCCTCTTTGCATATCAGAGAGAGGTGAGGACAAAAGGTTTCCTTGGTAGACAATAAAGCTGTTGAAGTGAGGGCCTGATCCAACTCCCACTGAACATAGTGAAAAGGCTCTTATTCATATTAGTGGGAGTTTAATGAGACCTTTCTTCAGTAGGAAACTGTGAGAAAGTATCTTCCTTCTCACTCTGCAAAATGTTTTCAGAACAGGCTCCGTCCACTGAGACGGTTTGTTTTTTGTTTTGTTTTTTGCCAGTGTGGGTATGACAAGCTGTGACTGCACAGTCAGACCGAACAGGCTCATAGATTGGGGACATTTTGTCCAAATTCATCATGTGTCAGGAGCAGCTGTTTTCCTGCAACTTATAAACATGGGCATACTGGATTCAGTGAGACAGGCCCAAGAAGGAGTCACACTGCAGCCTTTCCCATGACTTTGCAACCTCTTCCCAAACAACTGAGGTTGCCGGCAAAGAGGCTAAACAATTGTTTCTCACAAAAGCTCTGCAGCTGATGTCCTATCAGTTATCAGAATAACTTGCCTGTCCCTTGAGCCGGAAGAAGCCCCTGGGAAATTAATTATTCAGAAAAACAACCCAAAAAAACACACACAAAAAAGAAAAAAGACAAGGTTGGGGGAGGAAATAGGGAAAGGGAGGAGTGAAAAGAAAAATATAGGCTAGCAGTCAGAATGAGCTAATTGCTTGCTGGCCTCTCAAGTTCACCAAATGATGTGTGTGTTTGGCTGAAGGATATGGTGCATGTAGAGTAACCTATGGGCCTTCACTTCCTTCCATTACCGTAAAAGTTAAGTTACATGAAAAATGCAAAGGTGTTTATCTACACTTATTTCTGTGCAGAGCGACATTTTGCAGCAATGTCCCACGTTTTTACTTCCAAAGATTACCTGTAGAGCAAGAGTCTACAGATAATTTGGTCTCAGGCCTTTCCTACACTCTCATGGGATCCAAATTTGCTGCCTGGTGTGGTTGCACCAATGCAGACAAGGAGAGTCTGCTTGGGATTTGTACAACTTGAATTTATTGAGATTGCAAGGGCATGTTTTCTTCAGATAAATCAGCGGTTTTGCCTATGCTGAGCTACATGATTGCAACAGCACTTGCTGATAATGAAGCTTTCTCCAGGGTTACCAGTGCAAATGTTCTAAAATTATGAGATTGTTTTGAACTTCGTGACTTTTTTTCTTGCAATTTTAGCATCTTTTCTTAATTTCCTTTTTGTTACTGAGCTTTCAGTGTTCCCATTTTCCAGTTCTCTCTCACAATCACAAGGGAGGGCCAGAAACTTATTTTTATTAAAAACCAAAACAGAACACTGAAACACCCAAAATAATCCAGCAGCTAGGGCTGTAAGAAGAATGCCAGCAGTCAAATACAGTCATTGCAGCTGGCAACGTTGTACTCCAAGGCCTCATCTTGGTGTCTCTCCCCTCAGTGAGCGTTCTCTCGCAGACCTCTCCTTCCAGGGCCCTGTCTTTCTTTTTGTTTTCAGATCCTCTCTCCAATTTCAGCATCTCTCTGAGGCACCCCACCACTTTTACCACTTCCTTCCACTTCCAGCTCCCTGACATTGCGGTACTGAGCAATCTTCCTTACGCAGCTGCCCACCCTTTCCCGCATCGACAGCTCCTTTCTGCCAGCCCTCCCTTTTCTTTTCCCTCCTTGTCATTTATTTCCACGGTCTTTTTAATGGTTTTGGTCGGTGTTTTATTGGCTATAGAGCGTGCATATGACATTTTGTGAATGTTTGCATTCAAAATGTGTGGGGTGGTGTACCTGTATGCATGTGAACTATGTTCACAGTTGTGTACCCGTGCAGGTATTTACACAGCAGGCAGCTGTGCCTGTACAGGAGCAGAAAGTACCATGGTAGTTTGTATAAGTGGCTTGGGAAGATAAACATGAACTCTTTACGGCTGTGATCTTGTCCGTATGGAGTGTGTGTAGTCATGAGCACTTTGTTGCGCGGCCAAAAAAAGGCTGCTACTGCTGCCTCTGCAGTAAGGTAAAGCAGGAGATAACAATAAATTTTTTACTGCTGGCTGGCGGAGGTGTTTAGGATGTGTTTTCTTTATATCTTCATCCGCCCCTAATTGAAGATGCTTTAAAATTGAATGACTAGCAGTCAAAACGTGTTTGCTTCAAGCTGAGAAGAAAAATGCTGGTGTCTCTGCTTCCAAACTGATTGCGCTTTGTACACAACTGACAGCCACAGTCACTTTGAGTGACTGATAAGTGGGAAGCTTTGCCACTTATCAAGGAATGCACACTGAAAAGAAAGGACTGGAGCCGTTCAGATGCTTTGGCATGTTCAAAATAACATCTCACATCAGTCAGACTCAGAGGCACTAGGAGACATTTCAAAATAAACTTTATATCTATCTATCTATCTAGAGGCAAAGATTCAATTTAACAGACAAATCACTGTGTGGCATCACATTGGCTCTGAAAACGAGAACATCATTATAAGGGTCACCAGTTGCAAAATTACTCAGATAGCTGCATGATTCAAGAGCATTTATTTGTAGGGTCTCACCCCCCAGAACAAACCTAAATTTGAAAATTCGCAACTGCATATCATTGTGGTGATTTCTTTAAATTGGGGGGTTTCACCCCTGTTGGCCAAGCAATATTTAGTTTATATAGCACATGACACCCTGAAACATCCCAAAAGAGAATGAAACTCTAAGCTAAATTATGATCTCATTTATTTCCTCTTTGGTATTGTGGAATATGTTTAGGATTGCCTGGCGTTAACTAAAATCACAGATTGGTTATTAGAGTTATTTAGGAGTTGCTGGGCTTTTTAATGATACACAGCATGAATAGAAGAGGGAGCTTTTTTTGGTACGTGTTTGTTGGTGATGCTATTTGGTGATACTTACATTACGAGATTTTGACCCGCAGGAGCTGAGGTGTGAGGGTGCATTTTCTTGTATTGACTCTGTAACGACAGCAGTAACGGCCAATGTAGGGTTTGGTTGATCCATTGGAGGTGGTAATGTTTCAACCTACCTTAGCAAGCATCATAGGAGTTAAGCATAGGAGCAAACACTGAGTGGAAATAGAAGCACACATCATACTCAGAGCTGAGATGGGATGCGGGTCTTCACGTAAAATGGGAGAACAAGGAGATACGAGCGAGTAGTGTGTCATTTCCCAAACTGGAATTTGGACAGGAGATACATAACGTTGACCTGTGTCCACTAGTAGTAGTTAAACAAAACACATTCTCATGACTGCTGCCAGGTTTGCACCTCTTGTCCTAGCAACATGGGGAGTGTTGATGTTTAAGGACCATTATCTTTTATTATGATTCTAAGTACTGCATCTGGACATCTAATTCTGCCCAGCTTGTTCTATCTAAAATGCTTTTCTAACCAAAGTGGCTATATTTGGGAGAGAGGTTATGTTCAGCATTCCAAAGTTGCTACCAGCCCCTATACCTATATTATCAAGAGGGAGAAATTTGAGGATTGGTTAGTTTTTACTGGCAATTACCTGCTTTTCTGATTCATCTCTTGCCGTGTTAAGTGGTCACGACTTCATTTTGATGGCTCATTTGAAATAGAGTACTTCAAACTCTCTGCTGGAATAATGGCTTAAAATGATTCAGAGGGAAAAGTGTGGTTCCACCTACTGAATCAACACCACTGTCTTCACCACCTTGGATTTTCCTCAGACATCTGGCATCCAAAAGCTGATGATGCCTTACCCTGCATAGTTTAGGAGACGAGATGAGCTCACCATCGGTGGTAATAACATGCGAGAGGCCAGAGGAAACAGTTTTATTTTTGTTGTCCATTTTCTATCAGTTATCTGCTACTGAATTTTATTGTATAAATTAAAGTGGAGGCCAATTACTTATGCTTGGTATTTGTAAGAAGAGTAAATGAAACAGTTTAATCACTTGAAGGGTAGTGAGTGATTGAAGGGGCAATGTGAGCTAAGCCTGACTTAGAAGTTTGGAGAAAGAGAGGGAAGGGTACAGTTGTCTCGTGGAAGCCTCTGTTGAGCAAAGATCAAGTAGAGAGTTACAAATCTCATGCCAGCTGTCTGTATTTTGCGTATTGTACTTAATATCGATTTAAGTTCAACTTCCACTTAAGAAAGTTGAATAAAATGTGTATTGGGTAAATAATTGTAAGGAACCATTTCAGATTTTCTTTCAGATTGGTTTGAAATATGCTTTGGAGAGACTAAGAAGTATATGTCAGAGTTTCTTGTATTTAGAAGTTAAATAAAAGAATTGAAGTTCCAAGATAAACATAATAAAATTATAAAAACTAAAATGAAGACTTATATGAAAGGTAATAATAAAAATTAAATGGGACAAATTTAATTCACAGTACTTGGAGTTTATAAATACTTGACACAGTGAGGAAACTCATTTAAAAGTGTACGTATTACAAAATAGTTTTTGTCAGGTTTGACTTCTTTGAAAGACGATAGTGATAGTGTTCAGCAAATTATTCTGAAGTTGAAACTTGGACAGTTTCAACAAAATTGTTCATAGATAGCAATTTAAGATGGATTTGGACAGAAATGATAAAGAGATTTCTATACTTCTGTATGCTGTGACAATAGTATACAAAGAAATACATTAGTTAGGTAATGAAGTAAGGCATTTGAAAGTTACAAGTGCCAGAATTAGGTTAAATAGGTATCTTTATTTTATTCCCATGTATC